>APFE030454353.1:46021-76707 GCA_000404065.3 Pinus taeda | reverse complement strand
TTTCCTCGGGGCATTAGTTACCGATAATAATGCTCTACTATGCCCTTTGAATTCCTTCAAAATAATTTTTCAAACCAAGCTTAAGCAAAAATTTAAAAAAATCTACACACCTTTTTTTTCACTTTGTAGGATCTCGATATTGCCTCTGATGTATCTCTGTAATTTTGGATCATCCAGTTCTGAAATTGTGATTTGCAGTAGCCCTCTGTGTCCTCTTTCCAATGCCACTAGTTTGATCCAAATTGGATTCTCAAAGGAAGACTTATGCCAGATCTCCCACAATGACCTGATTATAAGCTAGTTCAATTGATCGAACTTGTATGACGTGCCACGTGTCCTTGGTTCGACCTTTGGCTCTAAAAAATATATACAAGAAGCTATAGTCCATCCTCTTTTTGTACCTTCTTACTAAATTTCAATCCAATGCTCAGAGAGAAATTTATGACAATTTTCCCTAGGTCACCTGTTTGGAATGTAATTGAGGAGTCTGCAAAAAGACCAACTTCCTCAGATCATATCTCCACAAATATAGCGTGAAAAGCTCTAAAATTCGAAGCCAAGGTTCAGTGTGATTTCTTCTCAAATGGGTTTTTTTCGCTTATGAAACATCGCAGGGAAAAAAAAAAAAAAAAAGAAAATAAGAAGAAGTTATAGTGAAAATTCCACGATGACCTATTTGGAGCGGCAAAACCCTAGAATCCAAAGCTCTGATACCAAATGTTATGAAACCAGCTCACAAAAAGATAGAAAAGATAGATCAATGCCTTAGAATCAGCCTCTTCAGGGGGAAACCTCCTTTTACATTACACAAATGAATGATTCTTTGATGTTCAAATGACAAACCTCCTTTCTATATATAGGAGTCTAAGGATTCACAATATAACCCAGCCGACCTAACAATAATAATATAAAGGCACAAAAGTAACAATAGAGGGATTCTATGGGGTATAGTAATAACAATATGGGGACAATAGGGGCACAACAATATTAATAAGGGATACAACTACAATAGTAATGGGGTAATCACTAGTATTATAGGGACCTAACAAGCAAGAACAACATATTGTAATTCAAATCCTAAGTGCATGAATTCAAATAAATAGGCCTAATATACATTGGAAAAATGCATGTCCTAATTGGTGTTTATTCTTCCTCAACCTTGATTTAGATCCTAGGGGTCATGATTCAACCCTAAGGGACCAAAACCAATCTTTTTGGGCAAATCTGGGCAAGTATATACACATTGGAAGAGTACTACAGGAAATAATAGATTTACTACAAGAAACTATAATTCACCGAATGACCAAACAAATCAAATCCAAATTGGATGGGACAAATTTTTTATTGACTAGGATGTCTTAGGTCTCCATTCCAATTGGAATCACTCAAAAATACTTCTATTAAACCATGTTAAAAAAATAGCAGAAAATTAGTAATCTAAAATTTGAAATTCAAGGACAAGTGAGCTTGTAAATCTATCAAATGCCTACCCTAACAAGCGCAAAAGCAATGGGGTAACTTTTTTTATCAACCAAAAAAAAATTGTGATCTAATGCAAGGGGAATCAACTCAATTGAAGCTCATTAGCATGCTCTAAAAAATAGCATAAATTCACTGTTATTTACCACAAGGAACTTTCAGAAATCTAACTTTGGGAATAAACAAGCTAATCCAAGTAGCTCAAAGATTATTATGACCTTCCAAAGCTGTTAAAATGATGAAATGATGCTTGTTATTGATCTGAATGTGGAAAATACCAAGATCTTTTCTAGTTCTTGTACAAAATGGATGCAAGCATTACTGAAAGAATTATTCATGTATGTGATTTAACTGTTAGACATGAAATTATTTTAAGTATAAATCTATAAATGTTTAGATTTAACTAATTCCACATCAAACACATCGTAATACCATAACATCAAAAGTTTGTTACAAAGTTCGTCCCTTCTGGACTACATCTCCGGCTCCGCCTCATAAATGTGCGTCCATTGTATTCCTTAAACCAAGAGAAATATTGCTTACAATGAATCATCAGTGCACTACTGATGTTGTAGATATGGATCATCTCCTAAAAAGGCTACTTGAATACAATTTCTTATCCTTCAACAACTGAGAAAGGATGAGGATGAATGGCACACAATTATTGAAGAACTGAAGCTTTATGGACCTTTGACTGTATGGTGGCTGAACAGAGTTTGAAAAGTCGAAGTGGATCTCGTCAATCAACAACGTACTTCGACACTGAAACTATGCAAGAAGGATGTCCTTTGCTCCTTCAATAACTTGCAAAAAGAAACTCTCCACCAATTATTGGATATGCTCTCCAAAATGTTCACTTCATCTTGAAGTGGAGAACACTATCTCAATCCTCTCAAGTCAATCCTTTTTACTCCCTTGATCAATCATGCCTTTTAAAGGCCTCTAAGTACATTTCGAGGTCTTCAAATGGATTGGCTTGACTATTGATTTCTTCGGATTGGGTTTGACCTCGGCCTTCTCCAAATTAGCCACATAGGGATAGGATCCCATGGTTTAAGCATTAAAATCCTCCTAAAATCATTACAAACCCATTTTCGCACTTTATAATAGCACAAACCATTAATCGTCTAGCTAACCGGGCAGAGAAAGGGACGTCACATGTGACTGGTCTTATCCCGGCGGTTCTGGCTGACTGCGCTCTGGTGGTCATGACTTGTCTTATGATAATGGTCAACATGTGACTAATCTTATCCCGATGGTTGTGGTTGATTGCGCTCTGGCGGTTGCAGTCTGCTACATGCCATGTGACAACTGTAACCTGGTTGTTACGGTCTCTGCTAACTACGTGGTTTGGACTGTATAATTTTTTCATTGTAATGTTTTACAATGATTTCAAAACAATAGGCTGAGAGGGTTTAGCACCTTCGTTTATGCATTTAAATTAATACATTGTCTTAATGTATTAGGATTCTAGCATAGGGTCCGACAAGGTTTAGCATTAGAACTTAGGTTTGAAACTCGAACCTAAATGACCCCTTACATGGTTTCTCTCCTTAGCCTAGGTAGATTTGCATTTGACACCTAGGGTTTGTTCTTAGGATTTTGATTTAGACCTAGGACCTTAAATCTAGGTTTAGTCCTTTTTACCTTAGGATTTCTTATCCTTTAAGGTTTACAAAGTGGACTAGACATTTGACATTCTTAACACCTTTAAGTCATTACAATCATAACTTGTTGTGTTTTTATGTCGCAGGTTGATATGATAACATCTTTCTCTGACGTGATGTTGATGTCGATATTGATGTCGAACATTTTGTTTAGTCAATTTAGTATGTCCTAAATTGTTACATTAATTATCAATCTGGGAGTCGTAAACTGATGAAGTGTGGCGCACTGTATGTGCAAGACAACCTCTTTCTTACTTTTATTGTTTTCAATTTTTATTTTGTTTTTGGGGTTTTGTCCTTGTTGGTCTCCTAAGGTGTCTAATGCAAATGGAAATCCTATTCTTAGGTTTTAAGAATACTTTTAGAGGGCAAGTTTATGTCTCTTATGATAATTTCCAAAACTTAGCACTTCAAAAGATCTCAAAACATGTTATTGATAAAATCAGTACTTGAACAGGAATGTAAATATGCAGCTACTTAAATCAAACAAAATATGAAATATTGATCATGAGGTCACTATCTCTACTGCCCATCTAATTACAGAAATAAAATCTAAACTATTGCACTCAAAACCAAAAATTGCAGACTAATGAAAGCAAGATCAATTTACTTCACTTATAATCCGATAACTCGCCAATAAACTTCTCAGGTTAAGCCATGGCACCGGAGATAACGTCAAATAACATGAAGAATTGATATCTAAATTACCTATTTGCAGATTAATGAAAGAAAAATCAAATTACTTCACTTATAATCCAATAGCTCGCCAATTAACTTCTCAGGTTAAGCCATGGCACTGGAGATAACGTCAAATAACATGAAGAACTTGATATCTAAACTACCAACTTGCAAATTAATGAAAGCAAATCAAATTACTTCACTTATAATCCGATAGCTCGCCAATTAACTTCTCCGATTAAGCCATGGCACCAGAGATAACGTCAAATAACAAGAAGAACTTGATATCTAAACTAGCTAATAGTAGCAAACAAATCTCATTGAAAACAAGGCATAACAACTCAAATTGAAAAGCTTAAAAAGTTCAGCAGAGAAGTAAATCTCATATCACTACTTGATGCAAAAATTATATGAAAAAGCTCGAGCATAACCTATCCTAAAACACACTGATCAGTGTTAGTGAAAAAAGTATGCAATGCTGCAAAATCATGTACGGGAATAAAACAATTAACACTATAAATAAATTATGAGAAATATATAGTGGAAATAAGAAAAAAGATGCATGAAAACTTTACAAAAACGAAAATCAAAACCTCAGCCAGCAGGGGCCCTCGGCATGGCCTTTGGTTAATACGTTGTCACCTCAAAATCACGCTTTAAATAGTCATAAGAAACAAAGTTTTTGTATTGCAAAATAGAGAATATGTCTTCTCGTTACAACAACAAGACTAACGCTACACTAACAGCATCAAAGCTAACATCAAGACTAACTAATTGCGTTTTCAAACGCTTTATTTATACAAGAAAATAGAATTGTTTTTCTAAGAGAAATCTTCAGCAGAGGACACATAAACAGGATAGAACCCGTAAGTTCAGCCTCTTGGTTGCCATAAACATTCAATCTACAAAAGGTGGATGTTGGATTTGCATCATGGATATGGCCTGCAGCTGTCAAGAGGGATCCACGAATCTAGGAACGGTCTCAGACTTTTCACGTGCTGAAACAGAGACCTATTTGATGTAGGACTCCTTGTTTGACCGTCCTTTGACCAATGCCTTTCTTCACGAATTCGGTTGAACAGATAGGACCTTGTCCATGTGTATATCATTTCTGAGCTGCCCATGTACCTTGTTTCACCTGCCGACACCTGTAACCTACAGAACAATGAAAGTAGTTGTGGAATTGCAAGTCAGCGGTGGAAAGTGGCTACATTCCGTAGTTTATGAACAAAATCTAAATCAAATAGCACACACAAGGATATAGTTAGAAAACCACTTAAATGCACTCCTAGAATCAATATGTAACAATATTTGATAGCTTATGAGGCACTGATGTGGGAAGATGGAAGAGAAGAGGTCTAGGAAAGTATGTAGAAGAGAGGTAGTTCTGGGGCTCAACATACCCCCACTATCAAGATGTTGCATGTCCTCATGCAACCAAAACTGTGACTATCCTTCCTTCAATTCATCTATTCTGAGACTTCTGCTAATACATCTAGCCTTCTCTTCTTCTTCTTTGGTGTCACTGTCATCCCAGGCTTCATCATTAGGCACCTGTATTTGAGGTTGATAAGGACTCTTCTCAACCTCCTATTCTTCTTCTTCAACTTCCTATTTTTCTTGTGCCACAATCCAAGATACAACATGGTGTTGTCATGAATAATTTTATCCAACTTGCTCTGCTCTTTCAATGTCTCATTTTCCCTTTTGACATGTCTATTCAGGACTTTTAGTTCAAAGATTTCTTGTTATAATGATTGGATCACGATGTCCTGAGTTGTACCAAGCTAAGTAGATGAAGTTCCCTGTTCTGTTGCAGTCCTTTCCAATGATTCAACAAAATCATACATCTATTGTTGAGTTTGATCAACTTCTGGTGTGGTCTTTCTTGGACTAATTTCAAAATATGGTTGAGAAAAAGGAGAATGTTGTGGACTATGGTCAGGAGGAGTAATTTCTGGTGATTATGCTGGTGTTTCCCCTCCTAGATATATGAAGTGGGCTCCTTTGGTTTGCACTTTCTTCAATTTTCCTTTAAGTCTTGAGCTCCTTTTTAAATTCCATGAGCTGGTATCTCTCTTTTCTAAACTCTGTTTTTCTTCTCCTTTTCCTTTTTCATTAGTTGACTGCTCCTTAAGATAAATTAGTCTCTCAGAAAGTAGTTTTTCCTCTTCTGAGGAAGGTTCTGGGGTTTGATAAACATCTTCAACGCTTCTTTTCCCCTTCTGTTTCACTTGTTTTCTAATCTCAGTCAAGGTTTCAGACAACATTTCTTCCTTACTGGTTTCTCTAGTGATACTAGTAGGAGTATTTTGGATTTCTACATTTGTTCTTTTTCTCCTACTTTTTCTTGTTGAGCTTCCCTCAGGTGTTTTAGGTGGTTCCTAGAAGAAATTTCTAATTACGAATTGTTCTCATGTGTCCTTTCTTTCCTTCAATTGATTTTCAACTAGAATTTTAACAAGGTCGTGATGATAAAGATGAGGCTCCATGTCATCTAGATTTTTTTGTACAGTGGTGGACATATTTTTCAAGCTACTTAACAAGAAATAAGGCAGATTGATGGTTTGACTCTCCAGAAAATTCATTAATAACCTTATATGGTACATGTACATAAACCCATACCTTCCTTCACACGTAATGAACTTCTGAATTATCAACAACAAACTAGTCCATTTTTCCTTTAGGGCTGAAACATGAATTCCATGTTTAAAAACAGTTATATCCATACCTGGGTTACGCAAAATGATCCTCTAGTCCCTCTCATCGAAGTCTTTGTTTTTGAATCATCGTTCTCCTTCCTGTGGGAGCTCCATTATTGCTGCAATGGATGCCTATGTTACCGGTAATTTAATATCGCCAATCTCGACTTCCATGCCATTGAAGGACCTTGAAAATGTCTTCGTGACTTCTTTATTATGACCCCTGAATTTCTGGATAAACTACAGCCACTTTGCTTTCCTTAACGTGCTCTTTAACTGTGGATAACCCTCCATGAATTTAGCCCCGTCCGACTCTGTTCTTACCAGAAGGCCCATTCCTTCCTCTTGCTTCAAAAATACCTCTGTAAGTGATGGTTTCATAGAAGTAGAACGGTTGTATGAGCGGAAGATGGAGGAGGATTGCAAAGAAAACCAGTGGTTACAAAACGGGAAGAATACGAAGCATGCAATGAAAACAAGTTCATGGAGTAGAGCCTTGTATAAACAAAACCTAAACTGGAAATCATAAACTCGGTGTGAGAGTATGGAAATAGAGTGAGACTGGCAGAATTTTGAAATAAAAGGCTGCGGAGTGGATGTTAGCAAATTCATAAAATGACTGCGAAGTGGTGTGTCAGAGGAGAGCCGTGGTAAATTGGCTTACGTCTTCATGACTAACCAGTTGAACAGGTGTAATGCGGACGTACAACTGAGTAAGAGTTAGATTCAGAAGAGGATTATGAGGCCATTGGAATTTGATGCGGAGATCGTCGTGGAGTTATGGAAAGGTCATGGAGGAGTTAAGGAAGCTATCAATTCGAATCATTACACATGATGGAGCTTGTGATTTTGCAACTATACAGATTATGTGTTTTAAGATGCTATTTGAAATTGATTTTGCTCATACCTTAGAATCTTACCACTTCCGTTCACTAACCTTTGATTGGTTGCCTCTTGTTGGTGCTTTTAGGTGCTGACATCTTCAAAATATTTTCCTCTTCCATACCTGCATATGGTTTTCATCATTACTTGGCTAACATTTGACTGTCATTGCAGAGTAACAGAGTATTAGCTGCAGAATCATCAATCAACTGCGGAATCAATATTCACCTGTAGAATCAGAATTCGGTTGCGGAAACTAACATAGTGAATAACATATGACTTGGCGAAGTGAATGGAGATGGATGGAAATGAATGATGACTGAATGAATGATATATGGAAAAATGAACATGAAAGAAATTTTATTGGTGGAATGTGATGGAAAAATGGAATGAAATGAAATGAAGTGAAATGACATGAAATGAAACAACTATTAGTGAAATGAGAGAGATTTTTTTTTTTTTGGAAAATATAGGGCATCAAAAGTTTCTGATTTTTGACCTGTATTTTCTATATAAGACTGCCAATTAGTGATTGGTTTTCAGGCTTATACTTTTTTCTCTTTTTTTTAAGATAACAATGAAAAGAATAAGGACTAGGCTAGTGGAGAAGAAGGATTCTTCTTCACCAGCCTTATTGCAGAATTATCTTGAAAGATTTTGACAAATTCCTTCTTTGAGAGTGGCTTATTATAGATCTTCAATCTGTGACCATTCACAATGAGAGGAGTTTTATACTCATCAATGGTTTTCATTCTTACCCCTCCATTGCTAAAAACTTTTTCAATCTCATATGGCCCAAGCCAATGATTCTGAAATTTACCTTTGAAATCTTTGAACTTGGAATCAAATAACAATGCCCAATCTCCTTCTTGAAACTTTTTCTCCTTGATGTATTTGTCATGCCACTTAGCTCTTTGATATTGAACTAGATCTGTTCTTAGGATTACTTCTTGTCTGATCTCATCTAGTTCATTCAACTACTCCATTCTATGCTTTTGAGCTTCTAATAGATCCATTCCCAATTGAACTGCCATATTGAAGGTATTAACTTGGAACTCAATGGGGAGCAGAACTTCTTTCCCATAAACAAGTTCATAGGGAGAATGTCTTGTTGTGTTCCTCCATGTGGTTTTGTAGGCCCATAAGGCTTCAGGAAGCCTTTATGCCCAATCTCTTCTATGTAGATGAATAGTCTTGGTAATGATGCCTTCAATTACTTTGTTTGTGGACTCTACTTGACCATTTGCTTGCGGATGTTAAGGAGTAGATTTTTTGTGCTTGACCTTGTACTCTTCCATCAGCTTCTCCACCAGTTTGGATGTCAATTTACCTCCCTGATCTGTCACAATTTCTCTTGGAACACCAGAGCGACTAAAAATATCCTCATAAAGAAAGCTAACAACTGAATTTTCAGTAGCAGAAAATAATGCTTTGGCTTCTACCCATTTAGTGACATAATCAATACATACCAATATATACTTTTTATGTTTAGATGGTGGATTAATAGGTCCAATAAAGTATAAATCCCATTTTTCAAAGGGTTCGATGAGAACCTGTGGTTGTAATGGCATCTCATTTGACGGGGTAGGTTTCCCTACTCTTTGGCAGTTGTCACAACTTTTGACATATTGTTTTGCATCTTTGAAGAGGGATGGCCAATAATATCCTAAAGAAAGGATTTTATAGGTTGTCATTTTGTCAGCAAAGTGTCCACCACACGGTTCATCATGACATGCTTTGAGAATACCAGGCATTTCATCTTCCCTAACACATCTTCTGATCACAAGGTCTGGCCCTGTTTTAAACAATTTGTTAGAAATCCATGAATATTTTGAACTCTCCTGAATAATCTTTCTTCTTTCACTAGGAAATAAATGTGGAGGTAGTTTCCTTGTAACCAAATAGTTAGCCATATCTGCATACCAAGGAGTCTTAGTAGTTACTACAAATAAGATTCATCAAGAAACTTATCCTCTACAGGAGAATCTTCTTTGATATTCTGAATTCTAGACAAGAAATTAGCTACTATGTTTTGTTTCCCTGGTCTATCTAACACAGTAATATTGAATTCCTGTAAAAGTAGGAGCCACCTTGTAACTCTACCATTAGTAACAGGTTTGTTCATTAGATATCTAATTGCAAAATGATCAGTGTGAATAAAAGTTTCATAGCCTATTATATAATGTCTGAACTTATTGATTGCATGAACAATAGCTAAGAACTCTTTTTCAGTCATGGTATAGTTCAACTCAGTGGAAGTTAAATTGTTAATGGTATAGTAAATGGCATAAAGAACTAAGTCTTTTTGTCCCAACACAGCTCCTAGAGCTGTATCTGAAGCATATGTAGAAATATGGAAAGGAAGTTTCCAATTTGGTCTTCTCAAGATAGGTGCTTCAAATATTCTTGTTTTCAAAGCTTCAAACGTTGATTGGCAATCAGGACTTCATTTGAATTCACAGTCTTTTTTAAGTAGTTTAAAGAGTGGAGATGCTATTTTGGTAAATTTTTATATTCTGAAGATGTTTCAAAATTTTCTAATGTGTTCAAAATTTGATTATCTTCACTAACTTCAGAGATAGTAAAGACAGGTTGTATAATATCTTCATCATCGACCCATTCATTGTCTCCTACTTCTGTAATTGCTTTTGCTGGAGGATACAAATTGAATTTCTTTGTTGAACTACCACCAGAAATGTACATATCCCTGGACTTACAACTAATGAAAGCATCAGCTGTGGCTAGCCAAGGTCTTTCTAAGATGAGTGGGTGCCCTCCTAGATTACTCTTGGGAGTCAAAATCATGAAATCTACTGGATATTCCCAAGAATTTAAGGAGACTGAAATATCTTCTAATACACCATCTAGTTTGATTACTGATCTATCTGCAAGTTGCAGTAAGGTAGGTGTAAAAAGAAGATTAGGAAGTTTAATATGTTCCATAGTCTATCTACTCATAATGTTTATAGCAGCCCCTAAGTCAATCAATGTATTTGGAATTTCTATCCCATTTATGTGTGTCTTGACAATTGGACTACCTGGATCCACATATTTCTACATGGTAATCTTTCCCATCATGATATCTGCTATTTTTCCTACCAGGTGGATTCTTTTGTGTCTCTTAGTTTCCTACTTGGTCTTTTGAAACTCAACTCCTTTATTGTTTTGGCTAAGATAGGAATCTATCTAATGGCTTGTAGCAAGGGAATCTTGATACATACATTCTTTAATTCATCTAAGAAATCATAATTAGGCAACAAGATTTGTTTTTCCACCCCTTTGTCAATTTGTAATCTTTCAGGAAAAGGAGGTGTGGATGTAGATGCAGGTTTCTCAACTATAGGAGTTGTGGGGGTTGACTCTTTTTGTTTTTCTTTTTGAATGATTGGGTTTTGAAGGGATGCTTCCTCGTAACCTTTATTGATTTTTAGAGAATCCTCCTCAGAGGCATCTTGCTCTTGAACATTTATAGAAGGTTTTTCCTTTTCTAAAATTCTACCATATCTAAGTTGAACATCATTAAGAGGAACAATCATATAGGTAGGAAATTGTTGTCCTTCTACCATGTAAGCATTCTAAGGGTTTTTTTTGTTGGGATTTGATAATGGTTGGGCTGGTAGTTGATTGGCTTTTGTTGAAATGGAAGCAAGAGTTCAGAATTTTTATTTTGTTGAGAAGGTTTTTGTTGTGGAAATGGCAATGAAAGTTGTGGGTTCTGATTTGGAAGTTGTGGATTTTGTTGTTGATTTTGAAAAGATGGAGGATATTGATAAAATTGAGCAAATCTCCCATAAGGATTTTTTACCCCTTGTGCCCACGATTGATACGTATTTTGAGGTTGGGGCTAATGTTGTTGACAAGAATTCCAATTTGGCGGGAGCTGAAAATTCATAGGATTGTTAAATCCTTGATTTTGTTGCCCTTGCCAAGGTCTTCTTGAAACAAAACAAAGGGATTCTACTGAATTTGGATTAATGTTCAAGACAGCTTTGAGCCCAGGAATTGAAGGACAATCCTTGGTCTCAGACTTTCTTAGCAAATCATACATGTTTCCACAACTTTTGCACCCAAGGGGCATTCCTTAGAGCATGTTTCTTTCTACATTTTGGGCAAAAGGTGGCTAAGGCATCAACTTCTGTTTTCTACTTGTTTTGAATTTAAAGGGTGTCTAGTTGTTCACTAAGGCTCCCTAGAATGTCAGTTTTGAACTCATCAAGCATATTGCCAATCTTTACCCTACTTATTGATCCAATTGAAGATTTGTTTGCTCTAATAAGAGAAGGATCTCTAGGCCCTTTTCCAATTTTAGATTTTCCCCTTGAGAGATGGACACATAGTTCTGCTATGTCATGTAGTGGAAGTTGAGAAATGTCTCCCTTCCCCATCATGTTTAAAATATCTATCCATTCATCTCTAATGGATTTCAATAGAAGGGCTTTCAAAATTTCCTCGTCTAAATTGCTCATTTTTTCTCTCTTTAAGTTATATTGAAATCTTTCAAGTAGATCCTCCAAGTTCTCATCTTCTTTTTGCATGATTTTGAAAACCTCATCCTTATGATTAGTGGGCATACAATAATCCAAATATCTATCCAAAAATGTTTGCTTCATATCATTCCAAGTCCTAATAGATTGAGTAACTAATCCCATGAACCATTTCAGAGCAGCCCCTTTCAATGTTGAAGGAAACAGTTTGAGTTTTTGAGAGTCTTCCATATAGTCATAGGTTCAGCACAAGACTTCAAACTCAAATAGAAATGTTTTAGGATCCTCACTTTGCAACCCATAAAATTTTGGGAGGACAGATGGTGAAATTTTTTTCATCATTGTATGGGTTTCCTCATCGACTATAGGGAATCCAAATGAGTTATCTCCTTCCCTTTTTCCCCCATTATTACCTCTACCTCCTCCATTGTTACCTCCATTGTTTCCTCTACCACCACCTCCATTATTTCCTCTACCTCTACCTCTACCCCCTCCTCCAAATAGAGAATATTCTCCATTTAGTACTTCTTTTGCCATGATAGTTTCCTCAGGGTCTTTTGGTTCTTCTATTAATGGCTGATGAGAGAGTCTCTTCCTTTCCTTCTTCTCTAGGTGATTCTACTTCTTCAACTGCAATATGTTCCCCTATAGAAGTGAAGAAGGGTTCTTCTCCTAGATCAGATTTAGTAGATAGTGTGGGAGAATCTTCTAATTTAGTTGCTGCCCCTTGAATTCCAAGAATCCTAAGGCTGGGAGTATGAGTCTGGGATGGAGGTGTATCTTGTCTAATCCTTGAAGTAGTTGGAGTTGTAAAAATCAAACTTTTGCCCCTAAATAGAAACCTTCCCCTAGAATCTCTTGATCTATGCATGTCATTTTTTTTTTAATGAATTTTTTTAATTGGGTTAATAATCCTTTTTCTTATCTTCCAGATCACACTAGGTGCAAGAAGAGAGCATACTCAAGAAATTATTAAACTAATAATTCTCTTTTTTGATCCTCCAGATCACACTAGGTGCAAGAGGAGAGCATACTTCGAGAAGTTATCAATTTTTCCCCTTTTTTTTGAATGTAAGAGATAGGTTACCTAGTTACACTTCCCCGAAAATGGCGCCAAAATGTTTAGTCAATTTATTATGTCCTAAATTGTTACATTAATTATCAATCCGGGAGTTGTAAACTAATGAAGTGTGGCACACTGTATGTGCAAGACAACCTCTTTCTTACTTTTATTGTTTTCAATTTTTATTTTGTTTTTAGGGCTTTGTCCTTGTTGGTCTCCTAAGGTGTCTAATGCAAAATGGAAATCCTATTCTTAGGTTTTAAGAATACTTTTAGAGGGCAAGTATGGATGTAGATTTAAGACAAGGTTTATGTCTCTTATGATAATTTCCAAAACTTAGCACTTCAAAAGATCTCAAAACATGTTATTGATAAAATCATTACTTGAATAGGAATGTAAATATGCAGCTACTTAAATCAAACAAAAGATGAAATATTGATCATGAGGTCACTATCTCTACTACCCATCTAATTACAGAAATGAAATCTAAACTATTGCACTCAAAACCAAAAATTGCAGACCAATGAAAGCAAGATCAATTTACTTCACTTATAATCCGATAGCTCGCCAATTAAATTCTCGGGTTAAGCCATGGCACTGGAGATAACGTCAAATAAAATGAAGAATTGATATCTAAATTACCTATTTTCATATTAATGAAAGCAAAATCAAATTACTTCACTTATAATCCAATAGCTCGCCAATTAACTTCTCGGGTTAAGCCATGGCACCGGAGATAACATCAAATAACATGAAGAACTTGATATCTAAACTACCTACTTGCAGATTAATGAAAGAAAAATTAAATTACTTCACTTATAATCTGATAGCTAGCCAATTAACTTCCCTGGTTAAGCCATGGCACCGGAGATAACGTCAAATAACATGAAGAACTTGATATCTAAACTAGCTAATAGTAGCAAACAAATCTCACTGAAATCAAAGCATAACAACTGAAATTGAAAAGCTTAAAAAGTTCAGCAGAGAAGCAAATCTCATATCACTACTTGATGCAAAAATTATATGAAAAAGCTCAAGCATAACCTATCCTAAAACACATTGATCAGTGTTAGTGACAAAAGTATGCAATGCTGCAAATCATGTACAGGAATAAAACGATTAACACCATAAATAAATTATGAGAAATATATAGTGGAAATAAGAGAAAAGATGCATGAAAACTTTACAAAAACGAAAAAGAAAAACCTCAGCCAGCAGTGGCCCTCTGCACGGCCTTTGGTTAATACGTTGTCACCTCAAAATCACGCTTTAAACAGTCATAAGAAATAGAGTTTTTGTATTGCAAAATAGAGAATATGTCTTCTCGTTACAATAGCAAGACTAATGCTACACCAACAGCATCAAAGCTAACATCAAGACTAACTACTTGCGTTTGCAAATGCTTTATTTATACAGGAAAATAGATAACTATTTTTTGAGAGAAATCTTCAGCAGGGGACACATAAACAGGACAGAACCCGTAAGTTCAGCCTCTTGGTTGCCATAAACATTCAATCTACAAAAGGTGGATGTTGGATTTGCATCATGGAGATGGCTTGCAGCTGTCAAGAGGGATCCATGAATCTAGGAATGATCTCGGACTTTTCACATGCTGAAACAAAGACCTATTTGATGTAGGACTCCTTATTTGACCGTCCTTTGACCAATGCCTTTCTTCACGAATTCGGCTGAATAGATAGGACCTTGTCCATGTGTAGATCATTTTTGAGCTCCCCATGTGCCTCGTTTCACATGCCGACACCTGTAACCTACAGAACAATGAAAGTAGTTGCGGAATTGTGAGTTAGCTGTGGAAAATGGCTACATTCCGTAGCTGATGAACAAAATCTAAATGAAATAGCACACACAAGGATATAGTTAGAAAACCACTTAAATGCACTCCTAGAATCAATATGTATTAATCTTTGATAGCTTATGAGGCACTAATGTGGGAAGATGGAAGAGAAAAGGTCTAGGAAAGTATGTAGAAGAGAGGTAGTTCTGGGGCTCAACACATTTAAACTTAAGTCGACAACCATCTTGATCGAAACACCTGTTGTATTACATTATCGATAATTACTTATTTCAAAATGACCATCTTGGACATTTAATAATTTCGATTAAATTTTGAGAATCCAAAATTGGATCACACCTCCCAACAAAAAGAACTTTTGGTTCTCCAAAATTTTTATTACAATGCCTTTTGAAGAAAAATTAATTCTAGAACCTAGTTACATCTTTTCTAGATCTAGACAATTCTTACAAACTCATATAGCATATGGCATAAAATCTGCCCAATTCCATTTGGCATTTGATTGTTCTCCAGCAGGTGACTTGGATACATCCTGGACTACTGGTGTCGATGTTGTTTCACTTGGAAGGATTTGACAATTGCCTTTGATATGCCCTAACAATTTGCATTTCTGACAAACTTTCTCCTTTGTACTTGTTGAGTTTTCAAAGTTGGGTGCTTCTTTTGCAGATTGAAGTGAAATTTTTCCTGACTGCTTACCTGAAGTGTCTTTTCATCGTCTGATGGTTGACTTTTTGTAGCTCCAATTTTCTTGTTGCAGACCTTATGTTTCCAACATTGCTCTACACAGTGCCAAGAACTACTACAAAATGTACATGGATATATTCTCTTAATTGTTTCTATTACCCTATTCTGATAAAAAGAAGTCACTATCAAAATCATTATTGCTAAAGGATTGTGGTTTCTTACCTTCTTTATCATGGAGCTTCTTTGGTAATAGTTCTGTATGCATTGACCAACAATGGTCAGCGATGTGACCAAGCTTCCCACAATAGTCACATTTCATCAAATCACATCCTAGACCTAGATTCTTAGGTCTTTCTTGTACCGTGATAGGTAGAAGCCTCCCTTGTCCATTGCTTCCCAAGCCTTCGCCTTCTTGGTATCCCATGGCTTTCATCATGGACAAGCCTTTGCTTTCAAGAGCCACAGTTGGTTTCTGACTAGAAACTTCATCCGAATCACTTTTCGATGATGTTAGTGAATCAAACTTTTCCTCGGCCAATGATTTGGAGAAAGAACCAATGGCTTCCATTGCTGACTTTGGTGGGGATGAAGGAGAAGAACTACTTTTATCTTCTTGTAGAAGAGAAACTATGGGTTTTTCGCTTATTGAAGCTGCATCTTTCATGAGAGGACTTCTTCCTCTTTGATTCCTTCTCAATTATTCTAGTTCATATTGCAAACTTTTCTTGTTGCTCTCTAGCACTTGCACCATCCTCCGTAATGCAACATCTTCCTGCCTATACCGATGATTGAACTCCTCCAATTCTTTTAGCCTTAGCTACTGTCGGGAGTTTCTACCCATATTTTACTTGAAAAAGAGCTAGACTGCTCTGATACCACTTGATCTGAATGCGGAAAATACCAAGATCTTTTCTAGTTCTTGCACAAAATGGAATGCAAGTGTTACTGAAAGAATTATTTGTGTATGTGATTTAACTGTTAGACATGAAATGCTTTTAAGTATAAATCTATGAATGTTTAGATTTAAATAATTCCACATCAATCACATAGTAATACCATAATACCAAAAGTTTGTTACGGAGTTCGTCCCTCCTGAACTACGTCTCCGGGTCCGCCTCAAAAATGTGCATTCGCTATATTCCTTAAACCGAGAGAAATATTGCTTACAATGAATCATCAGTTGCACTACTGATGTTGTAGATATGGATCATCTCCTAAAAAGGTTACTTGAATACAGTTTCTTATCCTTCAACAACTGAGAAAGGATGAGGATGAATGGCACACTATTACTGAAGAACTGAAGCTTTATGGACCTTTGACTGTATGGTGGCTGAAGAGAGTTTGAAAAGTCGAAGTGGATCTCGTCAATCAACAACGTACTTCGACACTGAAACTATGCAAGTAGGATGTCCTTTTCTCCTTCAATAACCTGCAAAAAGAAACTCTCCACCAATTGTTGGATATGCTCTCCAGAATGTTCACTTCATCTTGAAGTGCAGAACACTATCTCGTTCTCTCAAGTCGCTCCTTTTTACTCCCTTGATCAATCATGCCTTTTAAAGGCCTCCAAGTACATTTCGAGGTCTTCAAATGGATTGGCATGACTGTTGATTTCTTGGGATTGGGTTTGATATCAACCTTCTCCAAATTACCACATATGGATAGGATCCCATGGTTCAAGCATTAAAATCCTCCTAAAATCATTACAAACCCATTTTCACACTTTAGAATAGTGCAAACCGTTAACCGTCTGGCTAACTGGGAGAAGAAAGGGACAACATATGTGACTGGTCTTATCCCGGCGGTTCCGGCTGACTGCGCTTCGGCGGTCACGACTTGTCTTACAGTGGTGGTCAACATGTGACCGGTCTTCTCTCGGCGGTTGTGGTTGACTGCGCTCTAGCGGTTGCGATCTGCTACGTGCATGTGACAACTATAACTTATTTGTTATGGTCTTTGCTAGCTATGCGGTTTGGACTATATAATGTTTTGATTGTAATGTTTTACAATGATTTCAAAACAATAGGCCGAGAGGGTTTAGCACCTCCATTTATGCATTTAAATTAATACAATGTCTTAATGTATTAGGATTCTAGCAAAGGGTTCGACAAGGTTTAGCATTAGAACTTAGGTTTGAAACTCGAACCTAAATGACCCCTTACATGGTTTCTCACCTTAGCCTAGGTAGATTTGCATTTGACACCTAAGGTTTGTTCTTAGGATTTTTATTTAGACCTAGGACCTTAAATCTAGGTTTAGTCATATTTACCTTAGGATTTTTTATCCTTTAAGGTTTAAAAAGTGGACTAGACATTTGACATTCTTAACACCTTTAAGTCATTACAATCATAACTTGTTGTGTTTTTATGTCGTAAGTTGATATGATGACATCTTGCTCTGACACGATGCTGATGTCGATATTGATGTCGATACTGATGTCGAACATTTAAACTTAAGTCAACAACCATCTTGGTCGAAACACCTGTTGTATTACATTATCGATAATTACTTATTTCAAAACGACCATCTTGGACATTTAGTAATTCTGATGAAATTTTGAGAATCCAAAATTGGATCAGTGATACTGCAAAATAACTTACTTCAACCATTTAACCAAATCCTACAACAAGAAATCATTAATACTAAATGTAGAAATAGAAAAAAGACAAGAATAAGAGATACATGTGAATAAGAAGTGAAAAGAAGAAAATAAATTATACAAAAGGGCTCTGAGGCTCCTGGGATGGCCAAGCCCAAGGAAACTCAGAGTCTTACAAAGGAGACCAAGATTTAGAAGCTGAACATGTCACCAATCTTCATTATTTCCATCAATACAATTACATCCCTGCATAAAATGAAAGTGGAGCTGCAAAAATATGAATTTTCTCCACAAGAAGATTAAACAAAATCAACCCCTAGAGGCAAATTCGACTTAGTACTTATACAAAATTATTAGGAATCATTCCCCATGAAAGAATGAAGCTTTGCCCACAAAAATCCTTTGATTAGTGGATCTCGTTCCCAATACTAGGAATCTGCATTAAATGGCAGGGAACACATTCCTAGATTTTTTCAATCATTGGAGCTCCACAATATGTGCCATAATTCCATAATACCTTGTTTATTTATTATTTAATATTGATACTCCTATAGTAGGGATCAAGTCCCTAGATGATCTACTACTCCAATTCTCCATAATCTGCCCAATATTCTCACAATATTCCACAAAAATAAATAATATTAGGCACAAATATGAAATTATCCATAAACCTTCCTAATGAACATATTAAAGTTAAAAACACATTATCTAATGCAAAAACATAGGTTTAATGTGTTGAAGGATTGTCAGATGGGCCTTAATTTATGTCTAATTTAGAGGCCCATCATACCCCCTTGCTGAAAGTGTTGCTCATCCTATGAGCAACTTAGTGACCTTATTGTGCCTCATTCGTGGCCCTGGTGGTCTCTCTCTTGTGCATTCCTTAGTCCTTTTTCTTAAGAATCTTGGTTGTAAGTTCTGCAAGGATAAGCACAAAAATGTAGTTGTTCTTTTCATGATTGTTTAACAGTCTTTCAAGCAAAAAAACATAACTTTCCTCCTTGCAAATCAACTTTGTTGGCTTGTAGATCCATTTCATTCATATCCTCTCCCTTGAAACCTTCATTCCATTTTTACTCATTTTTCCAAAACTGTTTGTGCATTGAAAAAACCACAATGTTTCTTGAGACTGTTAGCTTGCCTTCTTCCCCTTATTCAAGATGGGTTCTTGAATATTTTTCAGTTTGGAAAGGTCTTCCACATACTTTTCCAACTTTTTGCTACCTTTTTCCACCATTTGGACACCTCTGAAACCTTCGAAAATCCTTTAAATGAGAATTAGGACATTCTATAGTAAATCTGTGTTTCCTGTAGTAAACTACAGGAAACCCTATAGCGGTTCCTATAGTACTACAGGAAACCCTGTAGCAGTTCCTGTAGTACTACAGGAAACCCTGTTTAAACCTGTTTTGAGCAGATATGATAGTCTGAGCCTAAGGTAGGCTTTCAACTTGACTTCCATGCCTTTCTCCCATTTCTATAACATCTTTTATGCATTGGACAAAAGCTAGAAAGAGATTAGAGACCTCTTGTAAAGCCTCTTTTCATCATTGCAATTTGAGTTCTATTTTGATGGTGAGTGCCTTATTTCCTTTTGTTTCCTTCTTCTTCTCCTTTATGGCCTAGATGATTGCTTAATGGCTTTGGAGTTCTCTGTTTTGATTAGGTCTCTCTTAGGCACTGCCATTTTGGGTTTTAGCACAATTTGTTCCTTTCTTCCTTCTTGTAACAACATTTTGCCTTCCTGTAGTAGCCATTCCTCCTCTTTCAGGGTCTTCTAACTGTATGGGAGTGAAGAGAAATGATGTAGAGGGTTTGGAGGATGATGTTAGGGCTCAGAGGGAGTAGTGTAGGTTTGTGAAAATGGAGAGGATGTGCTCTATGTGTTTTTTCAAGAAATTTTTAGGGTGAGACAGAGTGTAGGGTTTATTCTTGAAAAATATTATTTCTTATGAAGTGAGATGAATGAATAATGGATAGATAGTGGATATGGAGTGGATGGAGGGCTTGGAGTGTTGTGATGACTTGGCCTTTGCATAAATTTCTTCTTTTAATTGTTGTCCCCATTCCTCGAAATCATCACCCTGCCTAATTTGGCTTTTCCACATTGCATGAGTGAAGGAGTGAGCTGCAATTGACTAGTAAAAGGTGGCTGAGACTACAGACCCATCCTTATCTTATAAAACCTCATCTCTCATGCATTGACAATAAATTTCTAACTATAATATGCTCAAGAGAAGAGGTCAAGAATATTGCATACATGTACCTACCTGATGGTTGTTGGAGAGACATGCATGTTGTTGTTGAGTTGATGATAGATCCATGGTCTTCTAGAAGTGATAATTTCCTTTGTTTGCTTATGCACAAGTCTTCATAGCTTGGTGATTCTAAACCTTTGTCTTCCAGTTACCATGAGAAATCTATCTTAGTCAAATCCGGCCTTATTGGAGTGTTGGGCTTGGCCATGAGTGATGTTCACCTTTTGTATACCTTATTCCACCATTAGATACATTTCCCCTACTTTATTTCACCTTTTGTACTTTCCTATAGCTTTTAGCATGTTTCCTGTAGTAAACTAGGACTCCTGTAGTACTACAGGAAACAAAATATTTTCCTTGTTTTTTCCATATCTCCCAAACGGTAGGATGGATTAACTAAGAATTTTCTGAGCATGTTGCCATCATCCTTATGCACCTCTCCATTAAAAAAAAATTTCCAATGGATGCATGAATCTAGAGAAAAAAAGAAATCGCTGAAGTTGATGGAGGTTGATTTCTTAGAAACCGTGTACTAGAATTTGTTAAGATTTCTTGGGCATGTTTGCATCTCCCCATGAAACAACTTTGTAAATGGATGCACAAATATCGAGAAAATTCAAATGTGGTTGTAGGTGATGGAGGTTGATTTCTTGAAAATTGTGCATTGGAATTTTCTGAAATTGCTTGAGCATGTTACCATCATCTATGTGCATCTCCACCTGAAATAGATTGGCAAATGGATGCATGGTTTTTAAGATATGACAAAAATAATTTTTTGCTCTATGTATTTCTATTTCTTGTAGTAAAACAGAGCATTCCTGTAGTATTTTAGGACAACAAGGAAAATGAATGAAAAAATATTGGGAATGATGGGTAGATGGTGAAAATAGACGAGGGTGATGGATTGAAATGGCCTTGGCCCTTCTGGAGCATTTGAACAAAGGAGGAAACAATCCAATTTGACTTCCTTTGACTAGAATTTTGACCAATTTTTTTCGTTTGGTGTCAACTTGTTTTTCTTGCTTGCAGATGTTGGAGAGCACCTGCATTCATCAAAAAGATACATGGAGCAAAGATTTTTTATTTTTTTCCCTTTTTTTTTAGGCCTGCTAGTCGCCTCAATGAGGTTTTCAACTAGTAGGTCTGCCTAGGAGCCTCAAAGGATATTTTCACCTAGGAACTTTTCTTTTTTCTCTTTTTTTTCTTTTTCTTTTTTCCCAACCCATTGACTGCCTCATGGAGGTTTTCAATCAATGAGCCAATCTCAGGCGCCTCAAAGGAGGTTTCCACTTGAGATTTTTATTTTTTTCTTCTTATTTTTCATTTTTTATTTATTTTCCTATCCTACTTTACTTGAAAAAACAAAATCATTTTCAAGTGTAGGAATACTTCCAATGGAGCCATGTGCACATCAAGATGACAGATAAACTAATGTGTAGGCTTGCAATATATGATTTGACATGTACCTTAATTTCAGAGACACATGCTTTGACTTTGAAAATATCAAGCACAATTGAAGAAGAGAGTGATGCTCCATCTTGTTGGTTTTATGGAACCAAACCTCAATATAACTTTGATGCCCTTGGTTTTCTTGCTTATTTAGATAATTCTTCATGTCTTCTTCTACCATGACCTTCAAATATTCCTCTTTTTGTTTATTGTTCTCTTGAATACATGGAGGATTTGATGGTAACCATGAGGGAGCTTTCTAAATCTTTGATTTTGATGTCTGCTCTTCATCAAGTAGCCCATGATTCTTTGGTCTTCTCTTTTGAATCTTCTTTTTCTACATGTCCTTCAATGGCATCAAGAGAATCTCTTTTTTGTAATATTATTCTTGAGCTAAGATGAATATTATTGAGATCAAAAGGAGATATTTGGAATTGTTGTACCTCAACATTGTAAGTGGGTTGAGCTACTTCATTGTGTGGGTTTGGAAATGGTGGTACAAGTAGTTGAGTGGCAGTGGATATTTGAGATGGACGTGGTTGGGGTTGTGGTTGTGGTGGAGGTGAATGGTAGGGATAACATGGAATTGTATATGCAGGATATTGAGGAAAATATTGAGGATATTGTGGATGGCTCCCATAAGTTCCTTGCCAACCTTGTTGCCTAGATTAGTTTTGGGGCTGAGATGACCAAGGTTTCCAAGGAAAGGGTGTGTTCCAATTACTTTGAGATAGATGTGCATAAGCTTGAAATTGTGAACTAGGCCCTTGTCTCATATTAGGTTTAATAGGCTGCCATGGTCCTCTTGGAGCTACATAGCATATCTGCATTAACAATTGAATTGCTCCATTGTCATCTTCGTAAAGTTCCTTCAACCTTGGTAATGAGGAGCAACATTTAACATCATGTGATTCTGCATGGATAACACAAATATCAACATCTTCTTTTTTCTCATTTTGTATTCTTAACATCTCTACTTGTTCACTTAGATAGCTAAGAATTTCTATTTTAAAGCTATCAAGCAAATTTCAAAGTTTAGCTTGACTTACTAATCTTCATGTTGATTGACTTACTCTTGCCCTTCCTCTTAATGTGTGTTTGCATGTTTCACAAATTTCTTTAAAAGATAATTGGTATACATCACCTCTACTCATGAGATCAAGGAGATCAATCCACGCATCCCTAATTGTTCTAAGTAAGAGGGTTTTTAGTGTGTCAAATCCTAAGTGATGTACTTTTCCCCTCTTAACATTGTACATGAACCTCTCTATTAGATCATCAAGGCTCTCATCTTATTTTTGATTCATTCTAAATATTTCTTCTTTAAGATCATGATTTTTATATTTTTCTAGAAATATCTTTTGCATATCATTCCATGATCTTATTGAATTAGTCCCTAAACTCATGAACCATTTAAGATCTCTATCCTTCAATGTCACCAGAAACAATCTCAATTTTTGAGTGTTTAATAAGTAACCATAAGATCTACAAACAATTTCAAACTCAAAGAGAAAGGTTTCTGGATCCTCTGACCTCATATCATGGAAGTTGGGAAGGAAAGATGGAGGGATGTTCTTCATATGCACACTGACATCAGTATCTTGAATGGGAAACCAAGAGGATCTTCTTCATTATCATCTTCTCCATCCATTTATTTTACATTTTTTTCCATCTCCTTCTTTTTCTACTAGCAAAAGTGGATGTTGATTGGCTCTTTTTTCACCACGTGGTTCAAATGGGGGGGTGGGTTGGTGTTGGAGAATTTTTTTGTTTTTATGATTGAATGAAAACACTAATGCAATGCACTTTTCTATTTTTGAAATGAAATATGCCTAATGCGAATCTTTTTTTGTTTTTGCAAAAGTAAAAAGAAATGAATCAACTAGGGAAGAAAACAATGCATACTTTGAGACCTCCCCGGAAACGGCACCAAAAAGTGATGAACCTCGGTATTGAAACAAGAATGTTGCAACTCCCAAGGTTACCAACTTTAATTATCAACCCAGGGTTCGTACAAACTTAAGAGTTATCGACACTATATGTGCATCATACAGTGTGTCCTTCCTTTGATGTCATGATGTACTAGAGTGAATGTAAGGAAATCAAATCCTAAACTAATTTCATAAATGGGAATTTCACTTTGGAAAATAAATCAATCCTAATCAAAAACAACAAATTGTAATTGAAATCCTAAGAGCATGAATTCAAATAAATAGGCCTAGTCTACATTGGAAAAAGGCATGTACTAATTGGTGTTTATTCTTACTCAATCATTGATTTAGAGCCTAGGGGTCATGATTCAACCCTAAGAGACCAAACCCAATCTTTTTGAGCAAATCTAGGCAAGTATATACATGTTGAAAGAGTACTACAGGAAATAACATATTTACTACAGGAAACTATGGTTCACCGAATGACCAAACAAATCAAATCCAAATTGGATGGGACAAATTTTGTTATTGACTAGGATGTCTTAGGTATCCACTCCAATTAGAATCACTCAAAAATACCTCTGTTAGCCCATGCTAAAAAATAGCAGAAAATTACTAGTCTAAAATCTAGAAATTCGAGAACTAGTGAGATAGTAAATCTATCAAACGTCTACCCTAATCAAGCGCAAATGCAATGGGGTAATTTTTGCTATTAATTAGAATGTTTTTTTGATCTAATTCAAGTATAATTAACTTGATTGAAGCTCGTTAGTATGCTCTAAAAAATATCAGAAATTTACTGTTATTTGCCACAAGGGACTTCCAGAAATCTAGATTTGGGAATAAGCAAGCTAATCCAAGTAGCTCAATGATTACTATGACCTTCCAAAGATGTTAAAATGATGAAATGATGCTTTTGATCCTACAAAATAACTTACTTCAACCATTTAACCCGATCCTATAATTAGAAATCATTATTACTAATGTAGAAATAGAAAAAAGACAAGAATAAGATATGCATGTGAATAAGAAGTGAAAAGATGAAAATTAAATGATACAAAAGGGATCTAAGGCTCCTGGGATTGCCAAGTTGAAGGAAAATTAGAGTCCTATGAAGGATATCAAGATTTAAAAGCTGAACATGTCACCAATCTTCATTATTTCCATCAATACAATTACATCCCTGCATAAAATGAAAGTGGAGCTGCAAAAATAAGAGTTTTCTCCACAATAAAACTAATCAAAATCAACCCCTAGAGGCAAATTCTACTTGGTACTTATAAAAAATGATTAAGAATCATTGCCCATGAAAAAAGGAAGCTTTCCCCACCAAAATCCCTTGATTA
This sequence comes from Pinus taeda, assembly GCA_000404065.3. Classification (NCBI taxonomy): domain Eukaryota; kingdom Viridiplantae; phylum Streptophyta; class Pinopsida; order Pinales; family Pinaceae; genus Pinus; species Pinus taeda. The sequence goes on along the minus strand of APFE030454353.1, from coordinate 51,669 downwards.
GTGGATCTCGTTCCCAATACTAGGAATCTGCATTAAATGGCAAGGAACACAGTCCTAGATTTTTTCAATCATTGGAGCTCCATAATATGTGCCATAATTCCACAATACATTATTGATTCATTATTTAATATTGATCCTCGTGTAGTAGGGAGTAGTCCCTAGATTATCTCCTCCTCCAAATCTCCATAATCTACCCAATATTCTCACAATATTCCACAAAAATAAACAATATTAGGCACAAATATGCAATTATCCATAAACCTTCCTAATGAACATATTAAAGTTAAAAATACATTACCTAATGCAAAAAGAGAGGTTTAATGTGTTGAAGGATGGTCAGGCGGACCTTAATTTATGTCTAATTTAGAGACATGGGCCTTAATTTATGTCTAATTTAGAGGCCCGTCACTTGTCATAATTGTGCCAAAGAAGGATGAGATATGGTGTACATCAATTGTAGAGAATTAAATAAGATTGTGCTCAAGAACAGGTACCTCATGCCCATGATTGATGATCTATTATGTCGGTCGTAATAAGAAAAATACTTCATCGGGATGGATTTGAAATCAAGGTACCACCAAGTTTGAGACAAAGAAGAAAACACCTAGAAGATTTCATTCAAAACTAAACAAGGTTTGTATGCATGGTTATTCATGCCATTTGGTTTATGCACTCCACCATGTATGTTTATGATACTAATGAATGATGTATTATGTCAAAGTCACGTAGAAGATGGTAATGACAATGTTGACTATCATCTATAGAAAAAATTACACTACAGGCTAGGTAATCTTTGTGTTCCTAAAGGTGAGTGACTGTAGCTAAACAAAGAGGCGCATAACTCCAAGGTTGGAAAGCATTTTGGTTTTGGAAAGACAATTTTCAACTTATAGAGGTATCTGCATTAACCCAGAATGCAAAACAATATAGCAAGGTACATTAGAGGATGTATACTTTGTTGTACCAACAAGCCTATTAAAATGGAATAAGGTCTATAGCATCCCCTACATGTACCCACTTATCCTTGGGAAACCATTGTTTGATCAATTTAGTGTGTCCTAAATTGCTATATAAATTGTCAATCCGGGAGTCGTAAACTGCTGAAGTGAAGTGCACTATATATGCAAGATAACTGATTTCTTACTTCTTTGTCGTTTTTTATTTTTGGTTTGTTTTTGGGTTTATCTTCTTGTTGATTCCCTAATGTGAGATGGCAATTCTAAAAATCAAGTATGGATAAGTGTTCAAGCAATGGTGACCTTTTAAAATAATTTTCAAACTTCAAAGTTTTCAAAAAGGTTTTCAAACTTGCAATGATGAAATCAATTACTAAGAGAAAATAAAAATGTACCTAAATTCTAATTAAACCAAACAGTGAGCTAGTGACTATGAAACCCAGTATCCTTGTTGTTGTATAAAAATAAAACTGAACTCAAAGCAATTCAAAAACTATAAGCAAAGTAAACTAAATCATATTATATCAACTCATATTCTCACCCCTCACCATTCGACTCGCTCTGGCTATAGGAGGTAATCATAAACAAATTGAGTAATCTGATATCTAAATTGCATAAAATGAAACTAAGATCAAACTACGCATTCATACTTCAATCCCTCACCATTCGACTCGCTCTGGCTATAGGAGGTAACTGAAAATGACATGAGTAATCTTAATCACTAACTTGCAAAAACAAATAAACTAATATCAAACTATACATTCATACTTCAATCCCTCACCATTCGACTCGCTCTGGCTATAGGAGGTAACTGAAAATGATATGAATAGTCTAATATCTATCTTGCAGAAAAGTAAATGGACAAAACAAAACTGAAAGAAATAAACAGTGCTGGAATTAGAACTAGCAAAATAAATCAGCAGGAGGACAAGATAATTCCATCATGTCATTAGTCATTAAAAAGCTATGTGCACTTGCACGGGCTATCTATTAGAACCTGAAACAAAAACACTGATCAGTTAACAGTCATTAGAAAAATAAACTATGGACAACAATCAACATGAATACTATAAGCAGTGTAATATATACAAGCAAACGATTATGGCATCAAAAACGTGAATGAAGAAAACATGAAACTATACAGTAATTACAGAACCTTGGTGTACAGGGGCCCTCTGCAACCTCAGCCAATCAGAAATCAACCATGGATTGAGCTTAACAACAGTGTCTTCTCATATATTAAAATACAACCATAACATAAGGATTAAGTCATGGCACAATGGCTCGTAAAACAGTCAAAATTACATACCAAAAACTAGTTTTTATGCATACGAGGATGCTATTTATAATAGGAAATGACATAACTAATTCCTAAGATCTGCGCTGGTAAACAGACACGTGAATTACCACATCTGGAAATCTAGCAGTATGGTAACCGTGAGAATTAAATCCAAGGAGGGTGGCTGTTAGATTTGGTTCACGGGGCAGTCCATAGGTGTTAGCACGCCTCCTGGGATTTAAGAACTTGCCACGCAATTCTTCTCGTGATGAAAAACAGAGTCTTGCCACCGTAAAACTCTTAGGTTGACCACCGCTTGACTGGATTTGACCACGGTCTTCTGTGAGTGATTCGGCTGAACCAAGGGGACACGTTCCATGTCCACATCATTTGCAGTTTTGCCCATGTGGCCAGATTCTCCAGTAGACACCTATAACATGGACTTCAACAAAAAGTCTGCGGAAAGTTGAGCTTGCTGCGGAAAGTGACAAGATTCCGCAGCTGAATGAGCAAAAATCTAAATCAAACAGCAGTCACAAGACATAGTTAGGAAACCATTTTATATGCTCTTTTTAAACTAATATGCAATGATTTGATAGCTTGGAGGTTCATGTAACTCGAAAAAAAGGCTAAAAAGGTGTATAGGGAAGATGCAAGTTTGGGACTCAACATACCCCCAATGTGAAGGTGTTGCATGTCCTCATGCAACCAAAATTTTAGTCATCCCCCTTTAATCTATGTATTTTGAAGCCTCTACTAGTACATCCAGTCCTCTTTTCTTCTTTCTTGGTGCTATCACCATCCTGGGTTTCCTTATCAAACATCTGAATTTGAGATTGATTAATTCCCTGCTCAACATTCTGCACTTTTTCTTTAATTTCTTGTTCTTTTTCTGCCATAGTCCCATATGTAGCATAGTATTATCATGAATGATTTTGTCCACTTTGCTTTGCTCCTTTAATGCTTGATTTTCTTGTTTAATGTGCCTGTTTAAAACCTCCAGTTCAAACACTTCTTATTTCAAGGATTGGACTTGTGCATCTTGTGTTATGTGAGGCAGAGTGGATGATGTTCTTGGGCCTGCAGCTGTCTTCTCTAAGGATTCGAGGTAATCATACACCTCTTGCTCTCTTGGACCTATTTCGGGTGTTTTCCTTGGGCTGACTTCAGAGTCTTGTTGAGGAGGAGGATTGTCTTCTAATTCTGGCCGAGAAGGACTTACATCAACATCTGGAGGACTGGTTTCAATATTTGGCACAGGATGAGGTGGACTATGGCCAGCTGGAGGTTTCTCAGGTGTTTATCCACCCAAGTCGATGAAGTGGGGTCCTTTTACTTGTGTTTTCCTCCATTTTCCTCTAAGCCTGATGCTTCTTCTTAAATACTGTGGGCTAGTACTCTCTTCTTCCATGCTTTGTTTTCCTTTTTCTTTCTTCTTAGTTGTAGAAACTTGCTTTCAAAGATGCACTAGTCTCTCAGACAACACTTGATAGTCTTCCTCTACAGATGGCTCTGGTGATTGGTAAACATCTTCTATGTTCCTTTTTCCCTTCAATTTTCTATGTTTTTTGTCCTTATTTCTTTCCTCCTCTTTTTGACCAACTTCTTTAGTTTTGCCAATAGGAGAGTCTTGGATTATGGCACTTTTTCCTTTTCTCCTACTCCTTCTTGGTACCTTTGGTGTAATACTTTCAGGTGCCTCAGGTGGCTCTTGAAAGTAGTTTCTTACTATAAACCGTTCCCAAGTATCTTTGTTTTTCTTCAATTGATCTTCAATTAGAATCCTCACGAGTCCATGATGATCTAAATGAGGTTCTATGTCCCCTATGTTCTTTTAGACTGTGGTGCTCATCTTTTTCAAGCTCAGCAATAAGAAATAGGACACATTAAGAGTTTGGTTCTCTAAGAAGTTCATCAATAGCCTAGTATGATACATGTACATTGCCCCAAATCAGCCTTCACAAGTGATAAATTTTTGAATGATTAACAGTAAGCTGGCCCATTCTTCTTTTAATGAATGAACAGGAATTCCTTTTGTGAATACAGTAACGTCCATACCTGGGTTACGTAATATAATTCTCCATGCCTGCTCGTCCAAACTTTTTTTTTTAAACCAACGCTCACTTTCCTGGGGCAAGTCTATGGCACCTGCTATTGAGGCTTCAGTGACCGTCAACTTAAGGTCTCCAATCTCCACCACCTGGTCGTCGAAAGACCTTGCAAAGGCTTTTGTTACTTCCTTATTGTGGCCCTTAAATTTTTGAATGAATCGGAGCCATTTAGCCTTCTTCAGCAAATCTTTTACTTGAGGTATCCTTCTAAAAACTTAGGCCCTTCCGGTTCTGCCCTCTGTAACCGTCCCATCCTTTCCTCTGTTTGAAATTCAACTGAAATTCGACTGCGTGTGAGGGTTTAACAGAGGTAAGATGGCTAGGTTGCAAGGTTTATGGAAGAACAATGGCTAAAAATGGAAGATGGATACGGGTAACGGGAGTGTTCAGGAACTGTAAGCGGAAACAGGGGATGAACAGCCGAGATGAGTTCACAAAATCGAGTGGAGACATATGCGAACGAGGTGTGGATTTAACAAAATGGTAGGGTAGTGAAATGGAGTCGGAATTTTTGAACTGAACGGTTGCGTAAGAGACGTTACACGTTGATGAAATGGCTGCGCAAAGTATGGTGGAGAGGAGCCGTAATTAAATGGGTCACATCTCATGAGTACAAGTGGAGTGTGAAAGTGCATTCATCTACGAGTTAAACCCGAAAATTAATCATGAGACCGTTTAGGGAATAAATTCATGGTTCATGGAGTAAGGTCATGGAATGGTAATGGAGCTATTCTAGTAATAATTGCATATAGTGAGCTTTAAGGTTTAATAACTATGCAAAATTGTGCCTTTGATTGCTATTTGAAAGAAATTTTTTCTCATACCTTGGAATCCTTGTCATTTCTTGTCCATTAGCCCTTAATCAATTGCTCCTTATTGATGTCTGTAGATGCTCCATGTACATGTCTTCATAGCATATGCTTAGTCATACCTTCATTTTCATGATTATTGCACTAACATCTTGACTGTAAATTTAAAAAACAGAGTGGTGGCTGCGGAAACTGCTTCTGGCTGCGGAAACTGATTCCCGCTGCGGAAATTGGCGCAGCAACCACTTGGCTGAATAGAGATAGTTAGATAATAACTATCTGAATGGAAATGGTCATGAAAAAGACTTTTATTGATGAAATGGAATGAAATGGAGTGAGATGAAGTCGAGTGGAGTGAAATGAAAATGAAATGGAGTGGGATGAAAATGAAGTGAAGTGGAAATGGGAAAGAAAGAGATTTTTTTTTTTGTTGGAAAATATAGAGTGTCAGGTGTCCCTGATTTTCACTCTACATTTTTTGTATAAGACTTCC
>APFE030454353.1:8437-21796 GCA_000404065.3 Pinus taeda | reverse complement strand
GGGGCAATAGGGGCACAACAATATTAATAAGGGGTATAACTACAATAGTAATGGGGTAATCACTAGTATTATAGGGACCCAACAGATTATGATCAGAATTTTGCAGCCACATATGCACAACTCTCCATTTTTGAAAGGGTAAGTTGTGGTACGATATTTTCTAACTTTTAACCATTTAATTCCTTAAAAGCTAGAATGATAATTTTTGGAAAAAAATTCCTTTCCTCCTTCCATAAAATTGCCAAAACCATCAGTTTGGTGAGGGGATACATTTACATTCATACTTTGTCACATTCATATTTTTCCATATTCATATCACATTCTAAAACCCACATACCTTCAAAATATATTCACTATTACATAAGCATATAAATGGCTTTGTAAAAAGTACTTAAAAGCTAATTGGATGCAACACAATCATGGTTGTTACACAAGAACCAACCATGATGCCTTCCAACAACATACTTTGCAATAAAAATCAAAGTATCATTATGCAGAGTTCCTACATTAAAATTGAATGCAACAAACAAAATATGGTTGAAACAAAAGAACCAACCAAGCTGCAATTCATCAAAAACATTTTGCAAAAGTTAAGTAAATGTTATCATGCAAAGTTTAAGCCAAAGCTCAAGTATCAAAAAGTAATGTAATAGATTGCATGAGAACATGCAATACCTTCAGTTTGGGAGTATGTTGGGCCTAAGAATTATCCTTAAAATACATCCACTTTCACTCCATTCACACATTTTCTCACCTCTATTCCACCACCATGTCACCACATCAGCTTCACTTTCATCATGAAATGGGTTACAATTGTGTTTTCCAAAACATTATTAAATTCTTAGTATTTTTAAGTGAATTTGTGGTTAAACTTTAGAAAATAATATCCATATATTTATACCTAACAATTAGAATGAGTTTGTTGACATGTGTAGGTACAAAGGAAGCTTCTAAGGCACCCTTATGTGGCACTTTATGATCAAATTTGAATTTGAGGAGATCATGGACTTCATGGATAAGATCATGAACCTCATGGAGAAGATCATGGAGGATAGGGTTATGTGTCACCATTGGTTGAGAGATATGTGGATTTGAAGCGTGAATAGTGGATCCACATTTATGAATTTGTTATCATAACTTTTGTATAAAGAGGAGTGTTATCTCCTTCATTTGTAATTTGGAATTTAGAATTGAGAATTGTGAAGTTAGAATTTAGAACCTTAGGATCTTATAAGTTTGTAATGAGAAGTTAGACTTTAGAATCATTGTAATGGAGATTTTAGAACCTCTTGGAATGTAGAAATTGCAATTGCAATTTGCAATTGATGATAAATAAAATGGAGCTTCTTTTATCTTCTACATTTGACTTCTCTTTTGATGTGCTTGTGAATCTTTGGAAGGGCCCCCATTGTCTAGCGAGTACACTTTTGTTTTGGTAAGCTTTCATTTTATGTTTGTTAGTAAAATTAGAATGATTAGAAATATTAATGAATAGTCTCCTCTAAGGGAGCTTTAATATTTCTTACACTTTTCATAATGTCTTTAGATTTCATTTTGTTAAATGACTAAACAGGTGTTGGAGATCCTAATGAAAGACTTCCTGTAAGGGAGCTTTGGCATTTCTTCACCTAACTTAGTTTAGTTTGTCTCTAAGTCCATATATATTGGATGATCCTCAAAGTTTACTTACCTAGATTGATAGTAAATGAAACTCTAATTTGCATCTGCATTTTAGACCCAACACACTAGAAAAAAAAGTTTGCACCTTGAGAGATTGGCTCCCTCTCGGCACTTGATAGATCTGGGGTTGAGATGGATCTAGGTCAGTTAATATGAAATTAAAGTAGTTTTTATTTGATATTATAGTCTTAAAAGTTAAAAATTTTCTTCAAAGTAATTTCAAATTGGAACTAGATCCAATTAGATTCAATGAATAGATTTTTAAAAAATACATAAAATAATTTTTTTTATAAAAATATATTATATTTTAAAATTACAAATTACTAGATATAAATAATGCAAAATTGGCTCACCTATACACCATGTGAGGATGAACAAGTGTTTAAGGAAGGATAACCTTTCAACCAATCTTTAACAGCCTTTCAAGCCCCTATCACTTGTAAGTTTAGATTACTTGACACAATTAAGATGACTAACATAAAAGAACGGATTCGTATTATTGTAGTACTTGTTAGGTAGTTGTATTTTTGTCCTTAGACTAAATTAGTTATTCATGTTAGTCATTTTTAGTTGTATTACTTATTAGATAGTCACATATTTTAACCGCGACTAAATTAGTGATTTATGTTAGTCGTTTTTAGTTCGGTCACTTAAGATTTCTCATTTTTGGTAGCATTTCACTTGGAAAAGCTGCGGTGACTAACGTTTTTAGTCACCTAGTCACTAATTTCTCATTTTCTACTAGTGTTAAATCTGCAAGATAATTCTCTTTACTGACTTTATATATGATATCAAAATCATATCCATCTAACCACAAAGCCCATCTTAAAACTCTGGAATTACCTTGTTCTAGCAACCTTTTGTTTTGCAACATTCTTTTCATGTGCCTGAGATCTGTCTTAACAATGAAATGGACACTTTTAAGGAATAACCTTAATCTTTTATACCTTTCTTTACTGCTAGAATTTCATTATGGGAAGAAGGATAAATTTTTTCAGCTTCTGAGAATGTGCCAGAGGCATATGCACATACTTCTTCCTTTTTTTCATGTTTCTGCAATAAAATTACTGCCCAACAACAATATGAGGCATCTGTTTCAAGAATGAATGGTAGGTCACTGTGGGGAAGAGCCAAAGGTGATAGTTGTTTGATTTTTTGCTTTATGTTTTTGACTGCTTTGGTCATTTGGTCATTCCAATTGCTGCTCTTTTTTAATCTTTGTTGTAGAAGCTTTGTATCTGCGGCTTGCTCTGGAAAGAAATTCCTGATGTAATTCAAACATCCTAAAAATCTTTGCACAGTCTTAACATCTGGAAGATAGTATAGAAAATTTGATAAAGAATTCAATACATGTGGTTGTAATTCTATTTTCCCTTGGGATATGATTAAACCCAAATACTCAATCCGAGTTTGTGCAATGATGAACTTATCTGGGGAGGTAGAGAGAACTAGACCATGCTTGAAAACAACCTCATAAAATTTCTTTTAACGTTTCTTATGTTCATTAATAACTTTGCTGAAAATTAACAAATCATCTATGTAGACAATAATAAAAGAGTAATCTTTGAAAAGATCTTCCATTCTCTTTTGGAATTCTGATGGAGCATTCTTCAAACCAAATGGCATAATTGTCCATTTAAATTGTCCTCTAGGTACCACGAACGTTGTTTTAAATCTATCCTCAGGATTAATGCCAATTTGCCAAAACCCACTTTTAAGATCAAACTTACTGAACACATTTGCTTTGGCGATCTTTGATAACAACATTTCTTTATTAGGCAGAGGATATTTAATGGGAAAAAGAGCTTCATTTAGATCTTTGTAGTTGATAACTAACCTCTTTTTTTCCACGTTTTTGTTCTGAGTGCTTGTTGACATAAAAAGTTGGAAATGCCCAAGAATTCTTGCACGATTCTATCAATTTTCTTTCTACCAGCCTATTAATTTATGCTTTGCAAAGCTCTTGTTTGAACATGCTCATATGATTTGCTAATGCCTTTTGTGCTTTAATGGAGCCTTCTTTTTGGAATGGAAGTGAAACAAAATACTTTTCCCTAAACCAGAATGCGACAGGGTCTTCTACTATACAATAATTTTTCAATTTTTTTACAATATCAGACAAAATGGCAGGGCCATGGATTTCTGCATGTTTGACAATTTTTTGGATCTTGGAAAGATCTATTACTGCTTCATCAAAATTGCTTACCTCATCAAGTTTTACCCTGACTATGTTTTACTCTTAGCATGGACTTTCACCTTGTCTCCTTGAATGCTCGAATTTATCATATTCTTTTCAATAGAGATTGGCATGAATTTCTTCATAAAATCTTATCCAAGTATCATATTAGCACCAATATCATAATTATATAAGGTGACATATACTTTTTGTGAACCTAAGAGTATTGGGAAGTCTGGAGCAATATATGGGATTTTTATCAGTTGTTGTTAACTGCTCTAAACTAGACTTGAGTGGGTTTCCAATAGTAAGCAAGAAAACAACTGTTCATAGTTCCAGTATCAATCTGAGCATCAAGAGTATATTCTTTATAGCCTGACACTTTTATTTTTACAGGGATGATCATCCTATCATCAATACCACTGATGTCATGAATGTTTTCATTACTGTATTGACTAGATGATAGTAATGGAGTTTGAGAGGAAAGGAAAGTAGAAGAAACAAACTGTGAATTCAGACTATCAAGTTCTTGCATGTTGGCTTGAATCCGTTGTGCAAGCTGCTTCATCTGGTTTCTATCTCTTTGGAGACCTTCTTCTACCCTTTTAATTTTATCCAAGAATTTTTCTACAATATTATCTGTGGATTCTTGTGATGCTTTCGGTGTTATATGCTAATCTGAAATCTCAAATTCTTCTCCATCAGTTATTTTGTGAGGAATAAAACCCTGCAACTGGTCAATATTTTCTTGGAGATGTCTCCAAGGAATAATTAAGCTAGGACGAAGAGAGGCCTTTTGTCTCTGGATTTCTTCAATTTGATGTTGGCGATCGTAAAATGAAAACATAAAACAATTAGACAGATATGTACATTCATTGTTGTCACTATTACTGTCTAAAAGAGAAACCTTTTGGAAATTTTCATCAATGTCATATCTATTATTTGAATCAGTACTATGTACATAAAAAACATTCAAAATCAAAATCAGTCTGGGAAACTATGTCCCAGTTAGCTGGGTCATAAGAGGATTTAAAAACTTCTACAATCTTTTTCTGGATCCCTTTCTTTCCTTTGTTGGGACGTTTGTTAGCCCAATGACTAGTCTGATCGCAAATAAAGCATTTTGATCTGGATTTAAATAGGAACACAATAGATTACAGAGATAACCATAAATACAGAGATGCGATAACTATAAATAAAGAGATGCAGCGGAAATAACACTTCATTTCATTAATGGACAATACCGAAATATGCTTACAACCAGAATTGGAAATAAACCAGCTAGGACGATGGTAGCTTATCTCTGAGAAGAGATGTGCGGCTACATGTCTCTGAACTGTTCCGAACTTGTGTTACAATGAGGCTCGAAGGCCTATTTATTATTGAGAAACAATGGAAAACCCTTCACATTCCAAAACCGACCCTTAGAAGATGAAACGCCAAATTGTGGGCCCTGTTTGGGGGTAAGTTGGTACATCAACTTCCCGGGGTCGTAACTTTAGCATATGATCTTCGTTTGACGCATACAATAGCTCATTAGAAAGATCTATTCGACAATATCATTGTTGGAACGGGCAACATCGGTCCATCGCATGGACCCATGTTGCCCCCGGATTCCCCAAAAAACGTCGTTTAGGGCCTCAAAACGGCTCCGAAAGTTTAGGACCCGAAAAAATGCTAAAAATAGTAAGTTGTGCTACAATTAAGGAAACTGAAAATGCTGAGAAAGACAATGGTGGGGGTCCAGGTGGACTTGGCAGGTGGCCACCAATATCCACCTGGATCACATTTGGACTGCTTAGTTGGTTTCGACCTTTTCTTGAAAATAAACCTTGACCATCCGATTGTGGGAGATTTTGACCGATATTTCTTTTTCTTAGTAGGAGGTCTCGACCTACAAGAACACTTACCACTTTGGTTTTTTTGAGAACCCTTTCTAGAGTGGTTCTTATAACACCCAAAATGATATGTTTTAGTAAAGGAGTCATAGATGGTGGGGTTGAAATGCAACTGCTTTTTGACATTCTTACGAGTTATGTTGGCAACACATTCATTTTTCAGAATGGTAAGAATGTGTTGGTGAAGTGCGGCTAGTGACAATGTATCTATGGAAATGTGTTGTGCGGACAATGACTGTTGAACTAATTCAGGTATTTTGCTTGGCATGGAGGCTATGTAGTGCCTGAGACAAGCCACATTATGGTGATCAGGGATTTTATAATAAATATTTTGCATTGTGCAATAATATTCTAATAATAAATCTAAATTACACAATCTTTTACTCATAAACGTTTGGGCATAATGTTCACTGTCAGAGGAAATAACTCCCAAAAATTCATAGGAGAGAGCCATCAAGATAGCTTCCAAAGGATCATCATTTTCAAGAATTTTTGTTTTCTCTTCTTTCTCAAGTGTTTCCCACCATATTCTGGCATTCCTTGTTAGGTTCCATGTGATTAATATGACTACCCTTTCCATGGAGCTTTAGTGTCTACTTTCTTCTGAGAAGCCCATGCATTAATCTGTTGCAGGAGAATTAATGTATGGTCTCTGTTTAGACAATCAAAATTGATAAAGAAAGTATTGTTTTGATTTCCAAATTTTGTTTGGACATTCATATCATCTCTAACTTCTGTAGAGGCAAGATGTTGAGTCCAAGAGTGGAATGGACTCTTTTTATGTTGAGAGCTAACATCACCCTCTGATGTCCTTGCAACTTTGTTAGAAAAGTTGAAAGAACTTGTTCTTTTCTGCTTAGTTGTAGAGGATATAGCTTCATCCCCTGACTGGCTTGCCATCTTTATTTCTCTCGTGCAAAATTTTGAAATTTTCTTTTTCAAAAGGTTTAATTTTTCTCTTGCTAACTCAATACCCTTTACTAAGGCTTCAAAATGGCTTTCATCCTTTTCAAAAACTTTGAGAGAGAGACTAGATGAGGATTGGGAAGCTTCTATCAAGGTGAATTTGGGGCCTTCTTCTTCTATCTCATAATATATAGGGGGAGATCTTGATCCACTCATAGCAGTTTCAAAACTTGTGACTACTTTGCTTATTACCCCCAATTATCATTAATTGCTCTTAACTGAATTTCATGAGTATTCTGGTGAGCATACATTGTATCTATGCTCTGGTGGATATTTATGACATGCTCTTTTACTTCTACAATGTCTCTTGCTAGATCATCTATGTTTTGGGCCACACAGACATACATGTAGTTAGCATAATTATGCATTTTTAAGTATTCTAATGGTTTAGGCTCTATGGCTGATCGATAATGCGGAAATTGCAAATCGCTTTGGATAACACAATCTCTGAATTTAGGAGTATTATTACCAGGTTCCAGTCTCCTTTATGACAATTCTTCTTTTGCGCTTGTCTTTTCTCTAGGTAGACTGAACATTTTTAGGTCTCGGACCAGGAATGTAATGCATTCGGGACAATCTAAATGTTGTCCATGGTGTGATGTAGAAGTGATGGTTTGGTATTTCTTTTTTGAATTTTCTTTTTCTTTTTCATGACAATATACACAATTTGGTAATTGTCGATGATTATGGCTACTTGAAGATACTAACAGTCTGGGTGGTATTTGTACAGAATGAGGGACTCTGACTTATTGACTTCTTAGTAATTGCTTTTGCGAAGTAGTCGGTTGGAAACATAAATTTGTGCTACCATCAGGGTTTGGAACTAACTTTAATTGGTTTGGAGATGAAGATCTTGCTAGCTGTGGATACTTTTTAGACAGCGAAGTATACTCACTATTCCATTCAGATGGCAAACTTAGTTCACAAAATCCTACTTGCAACGGAGTAGTATTACTGGAACCAACAATGGCACCTTCTTTTAATGCTCAGTGTGATAGATTGGGATGTAGTGGAGGCATAATAGAGGAGACAAACCTAATACATACATTAGATTGGAGTTGTGTTATTTGTGTATGAGGAGCGGTATCATATCCATGGAATTGTATGTAAGCTTGGAGAAATTCATTAATATATGGATCTGTAAGCGACACTTGGTATCTTGGGATGACTGAAGACCAAACATGACCATTATTTAAGGGACTTTGGAATCCTCCTATCAATGCGTCTTCAAACTTATTATGTCTGGTATCAAGAACACAAGTTAGACATGAGTTATCTAACCCTGGTCGTACAAGAGGATTAATCCCAAATTGTATGAGTCTAATATGTATGTATTTGTAATCATGACTCAGACCCTATTCTACATCTTCCTTTCTAATGGCAGGAATTTGATATACACTATGACCAATAGAAACAAGAACATTTACATAGGAAAATCTAAACAGTGTAGCAACGCGGAACTGAAAAACTGGGAGTTTGTATATTTTTTCCATCTCAATATTTGGTAGTTCCCAATTAGGTTGTGGATTAAATTCCTGCTCTACATCTCTAGTATCAAACAAAACATCTATATTACTTTTGTTCAAAAACTTTGTAAGCCATACCCATTTTTTCTCATGTGTTGTTTTACGAGATTTAGTAGAGAAATTAAAACTTTGCCTAGAAGCCATACTATTGAAGATAAAAGGATTAAGAGCACCTGAAAATTGCAGATTACACACTCTTTATATGCAATACGCACTCGTGCACTCAAATATCACATAACACAAAATTCAAAGGTCACAGAACACAGAATGCAAATGTTTTGAACTTAAAACTCAAAGAGAACTTCTTTCATATTATAGAAAAACTCAGAAATTTACAAGTGTCTTGAGCTAAGGCTCATGCTTCCTTATATAGGATGGACCCTCGGGGTGTTATTCCAGCTTTGGAATCTTTCCCCTCCCCCAAGAGATTTTTCATACCACATAAAATCTTAATGATATGATACAAAGTGGAGATTCTGACGAGGGGAATCCACGACAACCATAATGCATGTACTAAAAGATTATATACAGTAGGTGTTTCTTCACAGAAGAAATCATATATGTACTAAAAGTTGATACACAGTGGATATTCCAATATCTTGAAACCCACGAAAGAAAAACTAAGTACAATGATTGTTGACACAGAGGAGATTCCTTTTAGGGGAACCCTCGAAAGCCTAAAACAAGGTAAACTAGGTACAATGATTATCAACATAGAGGAGATTCTTTTAAGGAGAACCCTCGAAAGCCTAAAATAAAATCTCTTTGAAGATTTGGTCACCAGCCTTTGGGGCTATGGTCAGATTCATAGTTAGGATCATAGTCAAACTCGTATTCTTCAACATACATGTCAAGACTTAACCCAGGAAGCTATTGTAACCATGATGGTTGCCTTCCGAAGCTAGCTGAAAAAGCTGAGAAACACATGAATGGATCTCGCTTATCTGGGGGAATTCCGACTTCACCAAAATAGTCAATTTCAATAGTAACATTATAACCTGTAGGGGTACTATCCTAGTTGATCTTCATGATGGTGCCCTTATATAATAAATCAAATTCAAATATATCATATCTTTTTGCTCTATCATGCATGTCATTATACAAAATAGAAAGGACAAAATTGTTGACAGAGCCTGCCTTGATCTTCTTTTCTGGGAACAAATGAAACAAGTAGGAGATTCATCCAACTACTCCAATGACTGAATGGAGACATGATGTCTTCACAATACATGATGATTTAAACTCTTTCATAGGCACGCGAATATTGAAGAATGGCATAATAATCTATCCATCTCATATTATGATCATAAATATAAACAAGTTTATGATATGGATATCTTACTACACCAAAATAAGCACATTTATTGTTAATAGGTGCTAATGGAATATCATAGTTGTGTCTTGTATCTCAGAGCCAAAACCATTTCTCGAAAATGATCTTCTGGATTTCCATGGGTAAAGACAAAACTTTTTTTAAAAGACAATCCACACAAAAAGAATAATGACCAGAAGAGCATAATGTAACTTGGGATTTGTTCTTGGAGATGATGAACATTCACCAAATTCAAATTTTTTAATCGCATATTTTGTCTGTGTAATTTCTCCTTCTCTGGTCATTAAATCTGCAAGATAATTCTCCTTACCGGATTTATATTTGATATCAAAATAATATCCAACTAACCACAATGCCCATCTTAAAACTCTGGAATTACCTTGTTCTAGCAACCTTTTGTTTTGCAGCATTCCTTTCATGTGCCTGAGATCTATCTTAACAATGAAGTGGACACTTTTAAAGAATAACCTGAATCTTTTTATACCTTTATTTACTGCTAGAATTTCTTTATGGGAAGAAGGATAATTTTTTTCATCTTCCGAGAATGTTCCAAAGGCATATGCACATACTTCTTCCTTTTTGCCATGTTTCTACAATAAGATTGCCGCCCAATAATAATATCAGTCATTTGTTTCAATAATGAATGGTATGTTACTATGGGGAAGAGCCAAAAGTGGTAGTTGTTTGATTTTCTGCTTTATGTTTCTGACTGCTTTGGTCATCTGGTCATTCCAATTGCTGCTCTTTTTTAATCTTTGTTGCAGAAGCTTTGTATATGCGGCCTGCTCTGGATAAAATTGCCTAATGTAATTCAAACATCCTGTCTAGTCAATTTAACGTCTTAAATTGCTCTACATAAATTATCAATCCAGGTATCGTGTTAGGGTCCCACCCTAACCCCCTTATCTATGTAATGGGACCACGTCATAGTCAAGAGTCCATAAAGCCCATATTAATAATTGTAAGTGGTTAATCCGCAATTAATAACGGAACCACAGTTAGTTGCAAATGGGCCGTAGTATTAGATAGATGGTACTAGTAATACTGCGGTATTGGCCCGTGGTATTGCATGTATGAGTCATATATAAAAGATAGAAACTCCCTGCGAGGAGCATCGTGTCTTACTTTGTAATCGAGCTCTGCTCTATTGGAGGTTGCCCCCTCGAAGAGGCAAGTGGACATTACTCTTTGAATAATAAAATCATTGCTATTCTGTGTTCTGGGTATCTTTTCTTCACATATTTTGTGTTCTGGATATCTTTTCTTCGCATATTCTGTATTTGGGTATCATTTGCAGGTTAAGAGCATAACATATCGTAAACTGATGAAGTGTGGTGCACCATATGTGCTTAGTTAACATTTTTCTTACTTCGTTGTTTTATAGATTTTATTTTGTTTTGGGGTTTTGTTTTTGTTGATCTCCTAAAGTGTCTAATGCAAATGGAATTCCTATTTTAAGGTCTTAAGAATACTTTTAAAGGTCAAGTATGGATGTAGATTTCAAGACAAGGTTTATGTCCCTAATGGTAACTTCCAAAACTTAGCACTTCAAAATATCTCAAAACATGTTATTGATGGAATTAGTACTTAAACAAAAGTGTAAGTATGTAGCTACTTCAATCAAACAAAATATGAAATACTGATCATGAAATCACTATCTCTGCTGCTTGTCTAAATACGAAAATAAAAGTTAAGCTATTGCATTCAAAGAAATCCAAAAATTGCAAGTAAAGTAAAGCTAAAATCAAATTACATCAACTCATATTTTGACCCCTCGCCATTAGTCTCGCTGTGGCTTTCGGAGGTAATCATAAACAACTTTAGCAAACTGATATCTATTTGCAGAAAAGTAAACTTAAAATCAAATTACATCAACTCATATTCTGACCCCTCGCCATTAGTCTCGCTATGGCTTTCGGAGGTAATCATAAACAACTTGAGCAATCTGATATCTATTTGGCAGAAAGTAAAACTAATATCAAATTACACACTCATATTTCAATTCCATCACCATTAGTCTCGCTATGGCTTTCAGAGGTAACCGTCAATGAAATGGAGCAATCCAATATCTAATTGCAGAAAAGTAAACTAAAATCAAATTACACATTCATAATTCGATCCCCCGCCAGTAGTCCCACTATGGTCTTCCGGAGTAACCGTCAATGATATGAGCAAGTTGATTTTCTAAACTAACTTAAACAAAGCAAATTAACAAGACTGAAACCAAAGCCATAACTGAAATTGAAAGTTAAAAAAAAAAAAAAAAAAAAACAAACAAACAAACAAACAAACAAAGTCAGCGGAGAGGTAAATCTCATGTCACTGTTTGATGCAAAAACATGTAAAGAAAAACTAATATACAATCAACCGGTTGAACACACTTACATGAATTAAAATTGCATGAATAGAAAATATAATCTATCAAACTTAAAAGCAATCAAATGACATAATGAATTCAAAGCAAAATTACAAAATGAAATCTACTCTACCTTACATTCTAATGTGCACCATGACATCTACTTCACATCTCCTTCCATGTTGAGAACATCAAAGCTTTATTCAAATTCTTCAAAATCAAAAAGTACAACAAAGCTATCCAAAGCTTTCAAAATCCATCAAGGAAGGTCTACAAACTCCAAGTTAAAGAACTAAAAGCCAAGCCAAGCTAGCTGAGACTAATAAGCTGACAAATGAAGGAGAGAGATCTCCTATTTATACAAAACGATGAGAATCCATCTCATTAATGAGAGTCCATGAATCTCTCCCTCTACCTCTAGAGTCCTAATCAAAATAAGAACTGATAAGACACATGTCTTTTTAGAGTTACAATACAATTAGGAGATGTGACGCATATCCTCATGATCCCATGATTCTTTCCACTCAAATTCGAATTTGGCCGTAGAGTGCCACATAAGGGTCTCCTAAAAGCCTCCTTTCAACCTACACATGTCAACAATCTCAACCCATTTGTTAGGTATAAGTATATGCACATTATTTTTCTAATTTTTAACCACAAATTCACTTAAAAGGCTTAGAATTAATAAAATTTGGAAAAACATAAATGTGGCCCAATGATAATGAAAGTGGGAAGAATGTGGTGACATAGTAGTGAAATGGAAGTGAAATGGAGGTGATATAATAGACATAATAGTTAAAGTGTAATGGAAATGAATGACATTTTCAAGACCCAACATACCCCCCAACTGAAGCTATTGCATGTCCTCATGCAATATATATTACATTAACTCTTTTTGATCTTTGAATTTTGGCTTAACTTTGCATGATATCATTTGATAACTTCATATTTTTGCAAAGTGTTTTACTTGAATTGCAACATGGTTGGTTCTTGTGTTACAACCAATTATTTTGTTGTTGTTGTTGCATTCTATTTTGATCTTTGAACTTTGCATAATGATATTTTGATTATTGTTGCAAAGTATATCTTTATTGGATTGCATGATGGTTGGTTCTTGTGTGACAACCATGATTTTGTTTGTATCCAATTTATCTTTTAAGCACTTTTTTTAAAAGCCATTGTATGCTCATAATAAAAATGTAATAGTTAATATCTGTTAGAAGTATATGGGCTCCTGAATATAATATGCACATGGCAAGATATGAAGATGAATGTATCCCCCCCCCAACTGATGGTATTGGCAATTTTATGAAATGAGGAAGAGAAATGTTTTTCCAACAATTATCATTCTAGCTTTTTATGGAATTCTATGGTCAAAAGTTAGAAAATAACGTACCTTCACTTACCCTTTGGAATGGATGAGT
>APFE030454351.1:122822-170179 GCA_000404065.3 Pinus taeda | reverse complement strand
GTCTATGGGAAGAAAGCTTTGTTGTCAATCGAGTTTGAATACAACACATTGAGGATGGCAGCTCAGCTAGACCTAGATCTCAGCCATGCTCAACAAGAAAGGTTAATGCAGCTGAATGGGTTAAATGAACACCGAATGCAGGCCCTCCTCCACTCAGAAGTGATTCAAGTTAAGAGGAAGGTATGGCATGATCAGCACCTCAATGGCAAACGATTCCAGCCAGGAGATTGGGCACTGCTGTATGATTCCAGACATAAGGATTTCAAAGGGAAGCTGAGGACAAGATGGCTAGGACCATATGCAGTGGAAAAGTGTAATGACAATGGTTCTATCCTTATCCGGACTATTGATGAAGAAGCCATCCCTATGCCCGTCAATGGGCATAAACTAAAGATCTACAGGAAACCTCTCTCGAGGCAAGAGTTCATCAAAACTGTGGAAAAATCAGTGCTGGTCATAGAGGAGGGTTCTGCCTCTATTTTGGGCACACCCTGAGCATCATTATGTATGAAAAGAAAAAATATAACAAAAAGAGAAAAAAATTCAATAAAAAAGATCCTTGGGTGAAAAACTCTCTGAGGCATCCAAGGCAGATAGTAGGGGTGAAAACCTCATTGAGGCGCTCCTACTGTCTCTCTGTAAAAGAATTGGAATAAAAAGATCCTTGGGTGAAAACCTCTCTGAGGCACCCAAGGCAGATAGTAGGGGTGAAAACCTCATTGAGGCACTCCTGCTATCTCTTAAAAAAAAAAAGAGAGATAGAAGAAGAAGAAGGAAGAAATAGAGGAAAAACAAGCAAGCTTAATCTCTGGAAAGTGTTGCAGGCTGCAGGAACACATTGCAAAAAGGAGGCCTCTCAACTCAAGGACAAGGGTCCCCACCAAGCTACCAAGCAACCTCACATAAACTCCCTCCATGAACACTCATTTTTTCCAAGGTTTGGACACAATCTGGTCATGGTTCAGCCTTCTACAGGAAGCTACAAGACTTTCTACAGGAAGTTCTGTATTTCTACAAGAAACATCTTGTAGTGCTTTTGGATGGGCCAGAATCGATTATGGAGGAGGATTTGAAGCTTGAAGCCCATTGAGGAGGCATGCAACCACTCTTTTCTTCCATCCTCCACTTGTTTCACCTCCTTTCACCACCATTGCTTCCATCTGGTCAAATATACCTACACATGCAAACCAGAACCCTGTTTTTTTCAGTTAAAATTTGTTTTTTTCAAATAAAAAATAAGACATTCTGAGGTTCGCACACTTCACCTGTCAAGGAAACCTCAAAACCCTTCACCTGTGAACATGAATCCATTTATTTCCGCATGCACCCTAGAAGGAGAAACGGCTACAGGATGTCCTACAGGAATCCTATAGCAGCTGATCCAGCTGATGCACATACCATGAAGACACCAGCAGCTCACGAAACCGGTGCATGCAGCATTCACCACCAGGGAAACGGGTCTCAAAGTCTCGTAGCCAGCAACAGCCAATGAAGAGGAGCTCCAACACCTATGCACGACACATCGGTAAGCAGATCCAGCATCCCTCGTCCCGAAACCTGAAAAGAACCACGTCCACGGCTACACAGGGAAGTGCCTAACCTTATTTCGTCAAATTACATAAGCTATACTCTAAATGTGCATGACTGTGAGAATGGACGGATTGAGCAAGTTTGGTTGCCATTCAACTGGCCACCACAGCCAGTCAGGCAGCCTTGTAGGATCTGAATGGACTTGGTTACGTCGAAAAGTTGGGTAATTGACATGTGGGAAGTGTCCAGTCGGGGAGAAGCGACGGTATGACATGAATGGTGGTGGTGAATGCAGAGGAAAGAATTTGGTGGTCAGGGACACGCTGGGGAATGATAGCCATGACGTCGGCCAACGAATCGGCAGGGACAACTCACCCCCACGCCATGAATTCCGCAGCATTTCAAAATCGGCCGGTTGAATATCTTATGATGCACTGCAGTCATTTATGCTCACAACCGTTTTGCAGCCGAGTATGCGTCCTCCTCCTCTGTAAGTTGTTAGCCCGAGTTCTCGGTCTGTTCAAACGTCCTGGTATCGCTCAGACTAGTCCTGCACCACCGTAACATCCTCGAGAAGCCGAGAACGATTTTTACAGGAAGTTGCACTACAGGAAACTCAACATACAATGCGGCGCGGACTGTTCACGTTGAGGGTGGCAAGTTTCAATGAGGTAGGCCTGAACATAACTTTCCCATGAAAATAATTCCAAAGGTGTTGAATTCGACGTATTGAGGGGGGTAGAGAAATCTGAATGCAAGTCTGTCTGTGAAGTCAAAAGCATTTTTCTTATTGCTTCCTGGAATTGTCTTCGTGGTCTACATGCGAGATTCACAAGTGAATTAAAATCCCTCCTGTAGGAATTGAGACACTATCAAGGCACCGGTAAAAATTGTAAATTTTATACGACTGTGTGTATAATGGAGACATAGCTCTGTGCTCTGTGTAAAAAATCCCAAAATCCTCCTTCTGTATACGAGCAGGCAAGTTCAGCACAGGGTAATTGACACAAAGATATCTTTTTTTCGCTTTGAGAAGGAAATACACCCAGAACTCCCTGTCTGCTTAAAAGCGTGAACAAACACCTAGTTCTTACCATGCTGGGAGGGTTCATTAGAAAAGAACCTTCGGACTCCAAGAAATTACGGGAAACCCCTGAGGTAGTGGACTTGTTTTCCCGTGCACACTGGATGTCATTCTGTGACAAGCTTCAAGGTCGCGTTGACGAAATTGCAGAAGAATTCCTCAGGTCCTTGAAGCCGAAGTCAAAGACATTGGTCATTGTCAACTTCAGAGGATTGACCCTTAGACTTACCCCACAGCTCATCAGCAGAGTAACTGATCTACCAATGGGGGTACCCTCGGATAAGGAGGAGAGAAAGTTGGGTCAGAAAGCTAAAAAAGAGTTCTTCTTGCCAGAGGAGCAATTTTCGGAAGACAAGAATGGAGTTCGAAGAACTATCCTACAACTGTTCTGAAGTGAAGTCAGCCTCCAAATTATGAAGTATATTACATGTGAGGGGCGATTTAGCATTGTGTATGGCTATCATTTCCGGTTGCTCACAGAGCTCAGGCACCAAATGGACCTACCCTCAGAACGAAAATTGAGCATTCCTTACTTCCTCCTGCAGTCCATGATTGAGTGTGCCGTCAAACTGAGAGAGGGGACACTCAACCAGCTAGCCCATCATGGGCTTATCGAGCTCCTCGTGGAAGATGCACTCCACACTTTCACTGTCCCTCTCTCTGGGAAATTTTTCAGAATATGTCGAAGGAAGATGACATCCGACTTTTGGCCGAGGATCTCACTTCCTCCAACAATGAGGAGAAGGAGCATACTCAGGAAAAGAAGAAGGTTAAAGGACAAGAAACCCTGGGCAAAACACCGAAGAAAGAACAGAAAGGAACACAAGGCAAGGGGCAAGTTGGCAAAACAGGGGATGGTAAAATTGCACCAACACCTAGGGAGAAAAGACTATAGAGCAGGGTAGAAAGGACTGAGAAAGTCCAAGTCAGTAAAGGAACCTCTAAGGCAACCTCAGCCAAGTTAAAAGAAAAAGTCCCCTCAACCAAGCAGGCTAAAACAGTGCCATCGGCTTCTACAGGAAACAACAAACTATTTCTATAGGAAGTTTAAAAACGGCTTCTACAGGAAGCCAGAAAACAACCGCTACAGGACTTTCTACAGGAAGTCCGAAAGAAGGTCAGCAGAAGGAGAAGTCAGCTGAAATACTAGCTAGGGAGGCAACAACTGTGTTGGCCACCCTAAGTACCTCTGCCAAGCCAAAAGAGAAACGAAAAAGGGAGACTCCTCTGTATTTTAAAGCGAGAAGGAGTGTGAGGTTTAAGACTGGCAGACCCAAGCCTCCATCCAAGGAGCTAATCACAATTGTGGATACCCCTACCACACCAAAGGATAGGTCCCCCTCCAAGGCATCCATTACTTATGAGTGGGGGAGCCCGAAGACATCCTCATGGAGAGAAAGGATGGAGAAACTGAGCTCAGAAGCTTCCCTACAGGATGTCGAGGCTATTCTATAGGAAACTTTGGCTCGGTTGAAAGAAACTAAGCAGATGGAAAAAAGAGCAGCCAAGTTACCACAGGAGGAAGAGAAGACTGTAATTACGGAGCCAAGCCCCCAGCCCAGCCTGGGCTCTTATTATAACTTTTTGGAGGCCGGTAAAATCATTCCTCAAAAGTTCACAGTGCCACTGCTTCTAGCACTAGAGGAAGAAAGACTACGAACCCACACTTGGATGAGGATTGCTAAATCCAAGGGGGTAGCAGATATAGGGCCTCTAGAGGAAAGGCTCAAGGAAACACAAAGGGAGTTGGCAAGAGTAAGGCATGTGGAAAGCTCCCAACAAGCCAAGTTAAGAGAAGAGATTGAGCTGCTTAGACAGCAGCTACAGCTACAGGGACAAAGAAAAGGAGAGGACACAGCAGCCAAGGACCCCTCAGCAGAATCTCAAGAAAAAGAAGGGATGCAAGCTGATCTTGAGGAGCTTAACCGCCAACTACAGGAAAGGCAATTGCAGGCAGGTATAGAGATATAATCTTTGAAACAGTAGATGCAAGAAAAGGAGGCACAACTAGCCTGCATGGCCAGTTGGGAAATGGAAGATCTGCAATGTAGGCAGCCGGCCAAATCCTATGGCCTGTACCTAAAGGATCAGTGGCTGGAGTTCCAAATCAACACATTGGCACAGAGGGGTATTTCCCAAATCCAAAACCCCCAGTAATTCATGGACTTATGTAACATCAATTCAGCAGAAGATAAGGCTAATCTTTCAGAGTTTTACCTCCATAATTTGGCCCTTCCAACCATCACCTCGTGGGACCCCAACACAGTAGTAGGGGACATGCAGATGATGGCAATGACCTCATGGTTAAACCACAAAGAAAAGAGAGCGGCTGAGGTCAGGAATGTCATGGACCGAGAACTACATGAACCACTAATGATTAGAGCAGAGCTAGGGGACCCCACAGCATTGATATCCGCTCACCAGCACCTAACAACCAACTCTCAGGCTTTATTAGAGTACATGGATTTCCAGGCCCAGGCCATAACACACTTCGAGGATATGGAGCGATTATTAGGGGACAATTGTGTTCATGCTTCCACAAATTGTCCCACAGCCTCAAAATCCGGGAATATCACACTCCAACTCGAATGAGGGAGGCCTTGGCACGAGTGCCTCTCTACAAGAAGTCTATGCAAAACCTCCAGGCCACTTGGATAGGCCTCAAGCTAAGTCCACCCTTGCTTTTGGGATTGTTAGAAGGAGGCACAGAAGAGGAAGAGCATAAGCAGTGGGAAGAGGTGGAAAGGAACGCCAGATTCCATGACAGTGAGGAGGAAACTACTTCAGAAGCCTGTGATGTGAGGGTGGCGATTAAAGCAATGAAAGACGAGGAGCTGGACTAGTTGCTCAGAGGATCAGCAACCCTTTTAGCATGGGGGTGATGATGAGCCCCAAAATTGGTAACTTATTGGGCTCATTTGGCCTAATTATCCTTGTTCAGTCCTTGTTCAATCCTTCATTTTCCATAGCTTATGCATTATTTTCAGTATGTTTATGTTGTTTGTACGAATAAGGGTAGTCACTCTTTCTAGGTGGCTAATAGGTGCTCATTTCACGTTTTTTGACACATGTTGGAGAAAAACCGAGCAATCATGGGCTAGAAGACAACCAAGCCTGAGGTGAGGATTCGTAGGGGGTTTGTCTATGGCATTAAATAAACCTTCATCTGGATCTTCAACCCCAACTCCGAGCTCCAAAGGCCACCAAAACCGAATCTAGAAGGCAACCAAGCAGATTTTGGAAGGGACTGTCTAACTCACGGTTTGGACAGCCGAGTTCCATATATTAAGGATGCTAGCTAGGGCCCTCATGATGTATAAATGCTTAGGTCTCAGCCTTCGTAAGGGACTTTTGAAACCATATCATATTTTTCACCACAGTGCTACTAGCTTTACGTTGTTCTCTTGTAGCCATTTTTGGCATAACTCTTATCACTATTTTTTGATAATGAGAAGCAGTCCGGTTTTACATCAACTCTGAGTTTTCTATAGGAGCCATAGCTCTCAGGGTTGGGCCCAACCTGAGAGCCTAGGGCTTCCTTTCTGTACTGTTACTTTTCCTTTATTCATCATTGTTTCCCTTTATGCATTTGAAACGTGTTTCTGTTAGGCATATTTAGTTCCGTTGCGAGAATAGATCACTGTTTACGAATAGAATTGCTGCAGGTGTTTTGGTAAGATAATAACAGAAAAGGCTCCAAATAAAATGGATAACCACACTCTCAGTTTCACCTCATCCCTATTGGATTGGGGGCTGGAATTGAAGAAACAGTGCTACCCCAACAAAAACACTAGTTTGCTTGACCATGCAATCCTTAGTGTACTTTTTTCCTTTGTAGAAGTTAGTTATGGGTTTAGATCTCTGAAATGTTTCTTTGCATAGTTGATGTACATGGTTTTCTTTCCAATAAAGTTATTGTTCATTCATGTTATTGATAGTTAGACTAGATTAGCTAAGACTTTGATCATTTGCAAGACTTTGTTGATTCGGTTGAATGTACACCATGCAGGACATCTCCACCACTCTTTCATCCACCTAAACATCATCTGAGCCACCTGTTCCATCTCCTAGCTTGGTTCCTCGTCTCCCATCTGTCCTTTTCCCACGTACCCCTACCTACTTGCTCAATCATTGCCTTAGCCTTTTTCAAGCCAAGTCAGCCTTCTACACCCTCCCACCATTCCGTCCACCAGTCCCTGGGTCACTCCAGGCCCCTATCCTACCTCCCTATCCATTCATGCATCTTCCCTCACTCAACCATCCTTTAAAATCCACTTTTTAAACATCCTGTAGAAATTTCTGAACATCCTGTAGAAATCTCTGAACATCCTGTAGAACTCGTGCAGACTTCTTGTAGAAGCTCACAAATGAGGTTTCCTGACAGCCAAAATTTGTGAAACTCTCTGGAAGGGCATTAGGGACTCCTTATACCCTCTCTGAACCTTCCCAACCTTTTCCAAGCATTTCTCCTCCTTGATCCACCCCTGCACAGTAAAGAACAGTGAAAGCATATGCATGATGAAACTGACAACTTAATCAAAAATACAAAAATATGTTTTCTTAGGACAAAGGTAGTCTAAACACATGTATTTTACCTCCATAGAAGTAATGGTATCTCTTTCAGTAGTTTTCATTCTCATATTTGCATCAAATAGGACTAGTTGGTAGAATTAGGGTTTGCTAGGGTTTGCGCTTTCCTTCAGTTTTTCAA
Source organism: Pinus taeda (assembly GCA_000404065.3). Classification (NCBI taxonomy): domain Eukaryota; kingdom Viridiplantae; phylum Streptophyta; class Pinopsida; order Pinales; family Pinaceae; genus Pinus; species Pinus taeda. Next base: position 162,854 of record APFE030454351.1, on the reverse strand, counting down.
TCTCTTTTCACAAATAGATTAGCTTCCTTTGAGTTAGCTTTCATCCATCAATTAAAAAGCTTCTTCTAAGAGCTCATAGAAGTTGGCTTAAGCTCCTAGCAGACTTGTGCGAGCTGACCAAGTGACAGCTGCGGCAAGAGCTAGTACTTGTGCATACAGCACTATCGCTTCCAATCTTTGTTACGAACTACCGGGTTGATAAAAGTAAAGAAGGGAGTCCTAGGAGTTGCAGCATTATTGCTGCGATACTGGAGCCCACCATTTATCGACATATAACATTGGGGTTGTAGTGCCCAAATATTTCTATAATAGTTGCACCCTAAAGCATGAAGTCGTAAATATTTTGATGTCGGGTGAAATGCTTTATCATGAGGATCCGAGGTATTCAAACTGGAAGGTAACTTGTATAAGATACAATACAATACATCATCATCATATTATTTTCATGATCTAGCTTAGGCAGGCATTCCCATGCTCAACTTTATAAATTCATTTTCATGTACATAGGACAGATAATCATCTGCAGTTGTAGATTGGTGATTCTTTATATGTAGAGTCATCATCCCTTAGATTGGATGATCATCTATGCAACTTCTATGTCCATTCGATGTCTTTATATTCCTGAATATATCACAGCGCGGATGGATGAAACTAGATCTAGGGTCTTCAAACTCATTCAATCTTCGCTCGATGTACAAGTTGATCCATGTGAAAAGATGTTCACGTGGTGTGAATATATGATCTCATGTCGAGCACCACGTAGAATCTTTCGGTCGAAGGCCATTGATGTAAACTTGACGCTGGAAGTGAGAAACTTGCCATTGAGGCATGCAAGCTCCAAAGTACTGAAAGGGATGTTTCTAAGTCAAATTCCTGGATAATGAACTAATGTTGACAAGAAGTGACCCGTCGTAGGAGGGCCTTAATGTATTCCACATATACGACACGAAACATGGCAAATTATTTTCTGGAGGTGAAAATGATATGATGATACAAGGTTCAGGAATGGTGGTCATGAAAAATGGAGGGTGAAGATATAGCAGTGGATGAGGCGTTAACTAGATGGTGGATTATCTGAATGACTTCTCTTGAACATATCAGCGACATTGAGATAGATTGGTAGCGCTAACCCCAAAAATGGATGGTATGGAGGACCAATGATGAAATGACTAGTGAATGGAATAACCCAACCCGACTCAATTAGGGTGATGGAGTGGAAGTGTCATGTTCAAGAGCAACCTGCTACCAATAAAGTGCTTCAAGTTTTCTTCCCTTTTTCCCCAGTCATTGCTGACCAGTACCTCTTTATTTTTTTCAAGCTTGAGGAGGATAACATATGATTATTATATAAGTTTCCCTTTGGGCAAACCTGTCACTATGTTTTAGCAAGCCTGGCGACAATAAAACTTGTCCTTGTCTAAGCGGACAAGTTTGTTGCTATTGTTTTAATGAGTTTAACAACAAGGATAACTCGGTCCTTTTCATGTTTATAGAGTTGAAAAGGGATGAAAAGGAAACTCCAGCAGTCCTTTTTCATAGCGTAATCCCTTAAGTCTGAAAAAGTATAAAATAATATGAAAGGAATGACTTTTTGATCACTTTAGCAAGACAAAAAAGGCAAGTGCTCGATCTTTTTGTGGGATAATCCCTCAAGTCCCAAAATATTAAAATGTAAAGGAGGGATGGAATTTCCCCTTACTTTAACGTGCTGGAAAGGCCAATAGATCGGAAATCTTTTCATATTTAATGAGTCTAATAAGAGTTTAAAGGAGACTTGTTTTTTAGGAACGAGTGGTGTTTTAGGGTAGCAACTAGTTTTGGGTAAGCTTGGAACTTCTCAAAACACGGCGATGTGAAGAGGATGGCTAATAGAACCACTCATCGTAGTTGTTCCTCAAAAAGGGTAAACAGTCAAGTGGAAGCGTTTGATCGGCCAAAAGGATGGAGGTGATGGCAGAACACAACCAAGGCTCAAAAGGCTGATAGCATGGCAATCAAAGAGGCTATTTACTGAAGGAGGATTTATTTTTTAATGAGCTTGAATATTGCATTAACATATGCTCAGTGGCGGGTTTATTTTTTAACGATATTGAACCTTGAGGAAACATTGCTCATGGTCGGTATATTTTTTAACGAGCTTGAACCTTGTGGAAACATTGCTCATTACAGTAGTCAAATATGTTCAATTCACCGTTTAACACTTTAGATTCTTTCATCGGTCACTCAACCTACTCAATTGCTCCATCAAATTGATTAGAAATACATATATATGCTGAAGAAAATGAATTAAAACTAACATTTTACTTGAAGTACGTGAATAATAACATTAAAAAGTAGTTTACCTCTCATTTTTATCATTTCATTTCAATTTTGGGATTTTGGAGCTCTGGAGTGGTTTACCCCTTCAAATTCCATCAGCTGATTTTAGGAATTCTAGTGGACTATTCTTCGTGCCGTTAGGACCAGGTAGGAGCTAACCCTAAGCTCTTCATTTTCATTCCATCCTTTTCTGATTTTGAGCAAGTTTTTCCCTGCTTATGGGCCTTTGGGGTTTGAACAACTCGTTCTCCATCCATCACACCTGGCCTGCATCGAAAAGTGTGATGCATATTGAGCTGGACACTGGCCAGTCAGTATGCATCTCACCTTGCTCAAAGGCAGGGTGCGATGGGCACAGAAGGGAAATTTTGCACAATGATTTTTCATGAAAATTTTTCCTGTTTTTCCTCGAAATTTGATCCCAATTCATCTCTTGTTTGTGTTTCAGATTTTGTGTGAATGTGAACATGAAGAAGAGGACATGATTTCCTTACACGATCAGGGCACAGTTACTGCACTGTGAAACTGTGGCTTGCTAAAATTCTTCCACATATCTAGCATGAGGCAACAAAGCAGTTTGTTGCATTATTTTCTCGATGCTTGGGATCCAATCAATCAGGTATTCTAGATCAGATGCAAATATATCCCATTGACAGCTGAGGATATCTACTTTCTAACAGGGTTATCGAGGCATGGTTTCGCTCTCTCACTGTCAAGATCTGCCCGTGGGGGTGAACCTGTGAGAGATTATATTTGCTAGTTTTGTAGAGATGGATCTCAGCATAGCAAAGATGGAAAGATCAATATCTGGGATGTCACTTTTCAGCCCTTGAGGACCACTTTATTTACCTTTGCTAGATTGGCTGGTAGCGTGGCTCTTCATTTGGCCAACATATCTTACATGCAGTATGCCCTGGAATGCCTGGATCCAAAGGTGTTCAACTGGTGTGAGGCAGTACTTCCTGTTATAAAAGAAAAACTCTCCAAGGTAAAGAATGGAAGATCCAAGAACTTCGGCTATGGTTCCATCTTAATTGCTTTCTCCTTGGAGAGGATTCCACTAATGCAGGCACAATACATTTCACTAGGATTGCCAGCACCGAGGGAACCACGGATGCAGAGTTGGGTTGATCTTATGGCCAGACATGCTGGTAAATCATAGATTTCCTTCTTTGATGCCCTCTTTGAGTGGTTCAACCATCAAGAGATGGTCTTTGCAGAGTAACCATTCGTCGGGATGGATTTCCGAGGAAACCCGGATTTGGTGTTACCGACTGGAAAACAGTGGAGCGCCATAGGTAAAATGATTCAACCACATTTTTGTTTATCAATTTTATAATGTTTTTTTGTTTTTAAATTTTATCAAGACTAATCAAAATCATATATGTGTGCAGATATTGGCCTGTGCGACCAACGGCATGCCCACAGACGGTAGTAGATGTTCCAGCAGGAGAGGCTGTCAGGAGGGCCATCCTTCAAGATTTGGGCATATTGGAGACCTTGGCAGTGCTGCAAGATTAGATCGAGGGCCTTACTCTCTGTATTTAGGATGTGACGACCAACGAGTTACCCTTGAGGTTATAGCGCCACACCACTGGTGTGCCGAGTCGATGGACCCGGTTTTTGTGCATGATCACACATGTGGTGACATGTTATCACTAGCATCATTAGTCTAGGATGCTTTTCTGCATTCATTTTGAGTTTCTTGGTCATATGACCGATTTTGTCTTGGACACAAAACATTTCGTAAAAAATATAAACAGTTATATATTTTTTATTTTTGGAGTTTTTATCTTGGTTAAGTTATGCAATCCTGATGCAAATATTAATGTAAAAATGCTTTCTTTACCAATGCTGCAAATGTCTATCTAACACATAGTTTGCTAATGAATCAGTTAACGTGTTTAAGTTTCTAGAAATGTGTTAATATTGAATGGAATCAAACTGCCTTTCCAAAATCCTGACTCTTAGGAACGTATGATAAATAGTTGGGTTCTGAACGGAATAAATGCCAATAAGTTGTAGAACGATGAGTCGCAAATATAGCCTGACAATAGGTCGGCGTATGTGAAATGGCATCAGAGAGGAGCTCAATCAACGTGCTATACTCAGCGATGTTGTTCGTTGATTGACCAATACATATCCCTCTGAAACTTACTAACTCGCCACTTGGAGCAAAAATGGCCTAGGCTACAAAAGATAGGTTCCGTGTACTACAAATAGCTCCGTTGGCATACCCAACAAATGATTTCAAAAAGTCTGACATCTGTAACAAATGCAAAGTGGATTACCTAACCAAAATAATAACTCTAAAAGAAAACAAAAATGTAACAAAAGTATTTATACAAAGAGAAAACTACACTTAATCAAGCATAGTAACGCTTAAGATACAACTCATTTCAGGGTTGCAATAGTGGAATCCCATCATAATCCACCAGCTCGGTGACTCCTTTTTCCAATACTCTTTTAACAATGTAGGGGCCCATCCATAATAGTTTGAACTTACCTTCTCCCAATTTGTCAGAGTCCTGATCATACAACAAGACTAGGTCACCTTCTGAGAAGACACGAGGCTTGAGATTTTTTTCAAATTGCACTTTGACACATTTCTTATGTGCTTCATTAGCCAACACGGAATCACAATAGGTTTCATCCAAGTGGATTAGTTCCAAGAAACGAGCCTCTTCCTTTGAAGTTTTGGGAAGTAGATCAATTGCAAGCTTGAGAGATGAAATTTCACACTGAATTGGTAAGACAGCTTCCAGACCATACACCACTTGGAAGGGCATAAATCCAGTCGCATTTCTCACTGAAGTCCTATATGCCCACAGGGCTAAGTACAGGATCAAATGCCAATTCTGTTTGTGGACTCCAATCATTCTTTGTAACATGCGCTTAAGGACTTTGTTAATCGCGTCAACTTGTCCATTAGCCTGCAGATAATATGGAGTAGAACTATCATGGGACAGTCCTAATTTAATAGTCAATTCAACCATCATGTGATTGCAAAAATGAAACCCATGATCTGTGACTATGGCATGTGGGACACCAAATCTAGAGACAACATGATTAAAAAAGAAAAGAGCAGTCGATTTGCCACTGTTGTTTAATGTAGGCATTGCCTTGGCCCATTTTTGTAAAATAGTTTATAGCAACTATAATATACCCATGCCCCTCACTCGAGGTGGAGTTACATGTCATGAAATCTATGCCCCATTTAGTGAATGGCCCAATAGCAACTACTGGGTGCAGTGGTGTAGGTGGTAATTTGGTTTTGCAATTGAAAATCTGGCAAACATGGCAATTTCTGACTACAATATGCAATCTTTGAATATAACAGGCCAGAAGCAACTAGCTCGTAAGATATTTTGTGCCGTAGTGTAACAAGATACATGCCCATCACACACACCTGAATGACAGCCATTCAGGACTTTTTCGGCCTCCTCATGCGTGAGGCACCTTTGCAAAACTGTATCAACACCACGATGGTAAAGTGTATCACCGATGATCATGTAGTCTTTTTCTTAGTATCGAATACGTCGTTGTTCAGAGCAAGAGGTGTTAGGCCTAAAAGTTTTGGTTTGGAGATAGACCAATATATCTCTATACCATGGATCGCTTGATGATATCAGAAATAGTGTCTCGCCCATGATTGATGCTTTAGATGTTGAATCGTTAGACGATGATGGGAGGTCACAAAGTAACTCTGCAAAGACCAAATATTTCTTTGATTTGGATTTGGTGAATTCCAGATAAAACTCTTGCAAAATGGCTATCCATTTGGAATATTTGTCCCCTAGTAATTGACACGACATAATGTAGGTCAAAGGATTACAATCTAACAAAAGGGTAGTTTTGCGAAAGAGAAGATAATGTTGAAGTCTCTGTACTGCTTGAACAACTGCTAAAGTTAGCTTTTCAACATAAGAGTACCTGCTTTCTATATCATTTATGTTGCAGCTTAAATAATAGACAGGATGTTCTATCCCATTGTCCTCTTGCACTAAAACCATGGCAATGGTTGTATCTGTGGCAGCTAGATACACGTTAAAGTCTTTTTTATAGTCAAGAGCATACATTAATGATGCTTTTACTAGGGAACCTTTTAAAGCATCAAAGGAAGCTTGCACAACCTGATCCCAGTTGAAGGGTACTTCTTTTTTCAAAATGCATATATCCTTTACCAAGTTTGGCATAATTTGGAGTGAACCTCCTTAGAAAGTTTGCTTTCCCTTGCAGTTTATAAATCTGAAGCAAATTTGAAGGTGGAGGCATGTCAAGGATTGCCTAAACCTTACATGGGTTGAGTCAAATTTCATCCTTAGAAACTACGAAACCAAGTAATTGACCAGAACCAACACAAAACACACACTTGTGTCGATTGAGTTGTATCTTGTAGTGTCGGCAACGTAGAAATATGGCTCTCGAATGTTGTGGATGATCGATCCGCTTTCGTGAATGAGTTAATAGATCGTCAAGATATGGTTGAACGATGTGCTTGATGTCATGGAAAGCATAGTTCATTGCCCTCTGAAAGGTTTCCCCTGCATTCTTCAAACCGAAAGGTAGTTTACGGTAAGCGAATGTGCCCCATGGACATATAAATGCAGTCTTCAACTGGTCCTGTGGGTGGATATTGATTTGGTTGTATCTGGAAAATCCATCCATAAATGAAAAGATTTCACATCTGGCACATTAATCAATTATCTGGTCGATGAAGAGTGTAGGATAGTTGTCCTTTGGACATGCTTGATTTATGTCCCTATAATCAACACACACTCTAGTTGTTCCTTGCTTTTTGATCACAGGAGCAATATTCAATACCCAATCAGTGAGAAGAAAAGGGTAAATGAAACCAGCATGCAAAAGTTTTTCAACTTCTGCTTTAATGGCAGTGGCTTTCTTCAGGTGGACTGGTCAAAGCCATTGTCGTACTTGTTTGACATCTAGATACATATTGATTTCATGTTCAATGATGGTCAAGTCAATGCCTAACATTTCTTCATATGACCATGTGAAGACATCTCTGAATTCTTGAAAGAGAGCACAACATATTCCCAGTTCTAAAGGAGAACAAGATTTGCCAACATCAATATTCTCTACAACATTAGGTTAGGTCAAGATATTAATGACGATAGTTTCCTCAATATTTGACAGATTTCACTCGGAATCCACTGTATTTACAATATTTGATAGGAAATAAAAACTCAAGGATGATTAAGGTCATTTGAATAATCTTCATTGTTATCTTGAAGGTGGGAACAATGGTGGTAATCTTCCCACGACGTCTCTCCTATCATCATCGATGGAATGATTCCTTCATCTGTAGAATGTATACGAGACAGAGGATCGGAAGAGGTACCATACTCTAGAGACCTATCTATCCAAACACTCGCTAAGTGTTGATTTGGGCTTGCCGCCCAGGCCCAGAAAATTGGTTGCTACAAAGATTCTATAGGTCTAGGGGGCAACACCTAGTGATGATCCACACTATCAAAATGGTCAAATCTCTTCTTAATATTTGATGATGTAGAAGATATCATATGATAGGTTTCCACTGTGTCCACTTTCGTCAGATTACTTGGAGACGAGAGGGAAAAAGTACCCATTAAGGAAGGGTCTTTCAGGAGACCTACTTTGACATTTTGAAGCACTTGAAAACTTCCATTGATCAATGTAATGCTTCTAGTTTGTAAACTATTGGGGAAAAGGTCAGTTGGTCAGCTATTGTAATCCCGCGTTGGAAGGGAAATGCAATCTTTCTAAATATGTTGACACAACAGAAGCCATAGCATAAATCTAGGGCCTTCCCGGTAAGATATTGTAGTCAAGGTTTCCATCAGTGACCTCAAATTCAATTTCTACTATCTTGCACCCCACTTCAACTTGAAAATTACTTAATATCCCATACAGCGTGTATGTTCTTCCATCGAATGCTTTAATGTGGTTGATGATCATGACAAGGGTGGTGAGCCTAAAGTTTTCCAGCAACTCATTGACATAATACAGGTAGATGCCCCTTCATCAATGATTGTTCGATTAACAGTTTTATTGACGGCTTTTACCTGTATAAGGAAAGTGAGTTTGGCTAGTAACTGAGGTTCGTATCCTTTATGGTTAAATGCTGCAAGATTGGAATCTGCTAGATCGATCCCACCTATTGTTGATAACAAAGCCTACTTTTGGGAGGGGCAGTTCTGCAATACTACTAATGTCGACATAGCGGATGGTGATTGAGCCAGATCTTCCACTATATTATAATTCTGTGCTACTCAAGCACAAGGATTAAATGTCAATTTATGTACTACTCCCTTTGGCAACTTTATAGTTAATTCAGGAATGATGGGTAGAACAAATTCTGAGGAAGATGTTGTCGAACTACTGGGTTGATCTATAGCCTTGTTGTTCGATGACTGTGAATTCCCGTAATCTTTATTCCTTGTCGATATCAAAGCATCATTTTGTTGTTTCGAGATGGAGAGCATAAGAACTTGCGATGTGGAAGCATGATCAATAGCAACCAGATTAGTTTTTGGGTTTGGAAATAGATCAGTCAACACTGTTGAGGTAGTTGAAGTTTTTAAAAATTTTGTAACCTCAGCTTGATGTGGACAATTTTTCATGAAATGGTCCACATTGCATATGAAACATGGTTGACGAGGTTTCTTTTTCCTAGTAGGGTTTTTAGAAGATTTTTCAAGAGGTGAATTCTCCTGTTTCTTCTTATTATTTTTCCCTTTCTTCTTGCCCCCTAGTTGCTTTGGATTCTTGCCCTTGATAGATGACACGACATTAATCTCGGAGGCAAGAGGTTGGTATTTTTCTTTTTGACTAGAAACTACAAGGGCTTTAACGGACAGAGCCTTTGCAGGTTGCGTGCCTAAGGTACTGATCACGCCGTCACTAGCATGAATGTCCCTGTTCGATTTAGGAGGGGGAGGAACGGAAAATTCTAGTCTAGGAGCATCAGGAATTTTGTCGTAGAGTGTGAGAGACTGAGTGTAGATCAAGTCTAAATATTGAGCACGAGCAATGACTTTCTCTTCAGTGACAACCCCTCCCTTCACCACCTCTTCAGTAATGGAAGGCAATAATGACTTATAAACCACTCAGCTAGAAGCTGATCAGGAACATACGTCTTTACCATTTAATGACGACATCGCCGCTCATGAATATGATCAGATATGTGAGTGGCTATTGTCTATTTAAAGTTGGTAAGGAGTTCTATCCCCATTTCGTACCTTATGGGTAACTAAACATGGGTTAGAAAAGTAGTGGCAAGGGCGTTGAAGTTATCAAATGAAGCTCTAGGCAATTCAATATACCATTTCATTGTCATACTAGTTAGCATTCGCTAAAAAAGGTGAAGTCTAATTGAATCATCATTTAGGGTGTTAGATGAGCACCACAAATGAAAATTCATTACGTGATTCAATGGATCCTCACCCAGATTTCCATTGAATTTAGGAATATCGACAGGAAGTTTATGAGGAATCACTAGCCACCAAGGGGCGTATGCAATTGGATCATTCATCAGCGAATTTAAGTTTGGTAATTCTAGAGTTGCTACAAAAGGCAACTGTTGATTCAGGTTTGGTGAAGCATGCCCAGGATAAGAGGGGATCACCTAAGTAGTAGGTCTTTGCATATAGCATAATGTATTTGATGTTGGTAACTTTGATAAGGTTGTTGGACATAACCATTATACTATGATTGTTGATAACCATTTTAAAAAAACGGTTGTCCATTACCTATAAAGCTGTGTTGCTCATATCCTTAGTAAGTTTGTTGGAATTGCAGTTGTTGATATTGTACTAGCCATGGTTGATGGACCATTTGCTATTGCCCAATATTGGATGTTTGACCAAGATGTGGAGTGATAGTACCCGTTTGATCCTGACACATTCCAGGTAAGGAAACGCTAACCTAAGGTTGCGATTGAGTCGTAGAGACAAGAGGCTATTGTATTGCACCCCGAGAGACTTGAGGTTGACACACAACAAGCAATGCTTGTACTTGTGACACAGTCAATATAGCAGATGTAGTGGGAATGTTCGACACAGGTTGGACTATTTGCATTGAATATACAACCCTTGGTTATTGAGGCAGTATTGGTACCCAACCGCTGGATGTAATTCCAGTTTGACCTGAATTTTGCTATGAACTCTCAGATGGTTGTTCTCCAAGAGGAAACAATGAAAAAACATATTGCCCTCCATATGGTGGTAGTCTAGTGTTCAAAGGATTTATTGGTCTTTGAAGACTAGTCTACCCAAATTGATACTGGCATGTAGGATCAATTTGCTGAGTTTCAACATAAGAAATACCGGATGTGATTCTAGATGAAAAAATAGGAACAAACCATGTTGTCGAAACAATCCTTGAGTGGATTCCAGCTAGTGATTGATAACTAGCTGGGATAGATGGCATACCAATAAACATTGTAGGAATAGCAACAGGTAGCTCTACCGTAGTTGTATGAGATGACACAGTCTTAGATGTCAACGATTGCTTAGACATGTTTAGTCTATCCAAGAGATTTCCTAGCGATTCGAAAGGAACTTAGGATCAATTTGCTGAGTTTCAACATAAGAAATACCGGATGTGATTCTAGATGAAAAAATAGGAACAAACCATGTTGTCGAAACAATCCTTGAGTGGATTCCAGCTAGTGATTGATAACTAGCTGGGATAGATGGCATACCAATAAACATTGTAGGAATAGCAACAGGTAGCTCTACCGTAGTTGTATGAGATGACACAGTCTTAGATGTCAACGATTGCTTAGACATGTTTAGTCTATCCAAGAGATTTCCTAGCGATTCGAAAGGAACTTCCGATGAAGGATGATTAAAAGAACTAACTTTAGGAGTAGAAGGATACAAGTGGATCCTAGTTCCAAAATGTAATGGTGTACTGGATGGAAGATCCTCTACTATATCTTCTATAGCAATCAGTCCAGGTAGAAGAGGTAGACCATCAGGTTTGTAAAATATTTCTGGAGCTGAAGAAGGTATATTTTCTATAGTGACAAATACCAGGGGGTTGACACCTTTCTGAATTCTAGAATTCAACTTCTAGATGTTCAGGTGAGTGAACTTCAGTCTCTGAATCAGCTCTAGCTAGAGATATCTCAAGAATAGAAGTGTCTACTATTACACTAGGATCAGTTCTAATCTCCTCTCGTAACTGTGGAATTTCCTCTGTAAAGGAAAATGTACAAGAAATGAATAGAGTAACTGTAGTCTCTGATGATGTTCAAACACAAATTTCAAATAAACCAGGAGAATTGGAGTTAGTTAAACCAGACCATTTTTCTTGGAATGGTTTGTTTCTAGAGTCAAAGATGGTTGACTCACTAGTCTCTACGAACGATGGGGTTTTGATTGACTTTCTTCCACGATTGCAGATTACTTGATCAACTCAAAATTAAAATGGGGAAAATTTTAATCCGAATTAAATAAATTTTAATGACGCCTTGACACAAATATGATTTTTTAATTTTTAAGAGTTGAGAAAAAGTTGAAGATGACTCTAGTCCCCTTCGATTTTTAATGAGCTTGAAGTGACAAGTGTTCAGATGGACCTTTTCTTTTAAGGAGTCGAAAAGGAACGAAAGTGACTACTCTGGAAATCTAGACAGAGGGATTACCAAACCAATTGCAAAACTGCAATATACACCTTGGTGATAAATTAAAGAGAAACTACCAAGGACTTATGTATGGCAGTCAATCTTCCCAAATGTTGTGTTCAGTGCATTGTGATCAAGAGGGCAACAAACACAACTTCCTATGGATAAAGGATATAAGCCTATTGTGGTCTCCCAATATATACTTGACGGTATTGGGAGCACAAGTCCGTGCTAGCACTTGTCGTATCAAAGAGGAGGAATCACCCAACCTTCAATGAAAACGATAGTTACTAGGTTTTACGACGTTGGAACACATCTCTAGCCTAGATGTCTAGATGTGTTGCGTTAGGTTCCAAAGCATTTTTAAGTTCATTGATATTTATTTTAGAGTTTATATTGCTTATAATTTTTCCTTTCAAGGTTCACACATGATGTAGATGTAAAATTCCTAAATATGCAATCTAAAATGATAAACAGTCGTTGTTTACTTTTTAGCAATGAAAATCCTAGCTACTAAGGAAAAAATATTATGATTCTTTCAAATAGAGAGCGAAGAGTACACACTAAATGCACTTTTCCTAAATATTCTTTTTCACACAGTCTAAATGAAAATGTAAATGCATGTATTTGTTTTTCATCCCCCTTAATGTGAAGAATGCCAAAAAGGAAAACTAAGTATAGATCTGAACTATTTTCTTCAAAGCAACATTTCGACAATTTCTTTTCAAAATGAAAGGATGATTAAACAACACTTTTTGATTTTGAACAGAAAAAGGCTTTTGACAATTCAAATCAAATACACATCAAAAGGTTCAATCGACTATCTAGAGAAGGAAGACTTTACGACACTTCTCTTCTTTGACACAAAATGACAGTTCGATTCGAGCAACTTTTCAACTAAGGATCATAAATGATAGACAAATACATAAAAACATTTGCTAATCCTAATCAATGGAGGCTGGTTTATGTAAGGCAAGGAGGCTTCAACAATGATATATTGTTTATAAGTAGCATAAACAATTAAACAGAGCTGAAAACAAGAACAAAAAACCCAAATTTCAAGGAGAGAAATAGGATTACTCAGTCATCGCACCTGTGCTTCGCAGAAATAGGGACGCATCTCACCTGCTACACATGGGAGGTGCGATCCATATTGGCTTCCAGTGATGGATAGTGCGATGGGCCAGGGAGCGAAAATGAGGTGGGATTTTTCTCAATTTTGCAGCTGAGTTTAGTGATTTAGGCTGAGCTATGATGGACAGTAAAAAGCAAAGTAGAGATGAATGATCTTGGGAGGTTACTGAGCTACCACAAGGGTGTTTAGAATGCTTGCAAGTCAGATGTTTAGTTCATAAACTAAACTAGAGATTGACTGAAGCAACATTCATCTACTATGCACTTGCAGATCAAGAGTAGTTCGAAGGTTATCTGGCTAACTTCAGGCTCCATCTGTAGTTTATAAAGCAAAAAACAATAACAAACAAATAAACTATTCGTTCCCCAGTTGTGTCACCATTTTGTTTATGAGAAAACTAGTGTCTTTTCGATCTGCTAGTCCCACTAAGATTGGTAGCTATCTTAGAAGCAAACAATCAAAGAAATTTGTGATATCCTTTATGTATGATAGATAAGAGAGAAGCAAAGGACCAACCTGGATCTTCCGCTTGATTCCTTGCTTGATTTCTCTCCCCCTTGATAGAGCTTGCAACTCCTCTCCTACTTGTCCCACTTAGAGAATACCTATAGAAACAAAGTAACAGAACACCATCAAACCATATCGATCTATTATATCATAAATAATGCAGCAACAAAATACATTGAACATACAATGGCATTTACAAATAACAAGATTCACAAGTACGCGATTGTATGGAGGAAAACTCAAAGAACTTTATTAAAATAGAAGGGAGAAACATCATCCTCCCAACATCAAAGCCCTCTTCACCTCATGAAAAGGAAGATCACCCAACAATACAAAAATTCTTCTCAAAGACAAACTATCAGCACTTCCTTACAAATTACAAAATTCTAACCCCCAGATCTCTCAGATGAGGGATCCATTTATAGATGTTTGCAAAGTTGTGAGTCAGCTCTGGGTTTTTTATTAGTGTCATTCCACTTGTAGTTCTTAGGTCCACTTGGAGATTTCTTGGATCTCTTACTTATCCCTGGGCGAATTCAAAGAGGCAAGTGTCATAAGAGAAGTTTCTAGAAGATTCCATCAGCATCCACTTAGAAAACTATCTCAGACATTTGCCCATTCTCACTCATCGCAACCCACAGAAGGCCTCTTCAGTATGCATCACACCTAGCTAGTGTAGGAGTCAATATGCATCGCACCTTGACAGTGGAGTAGTCAGTATGCTCCAGGTTTTGCTACTTCTGAGTGTTTTTCAGGTGGAACTTCTGGGGAATGATGTAATGAGTTGACTATGATCCTTTAGGGTGTGAAACAACACTTTTAGGGGTTAAATATCCCTTGGTTTATCGATATATAAGATTTGGGTTGCAATGCCCAAATATTTCTATAATTCTTCGTTTCAGACATTGATGACGCTTTTCTAATTCGGAGTCTCCTAATGAGCAGCAATTATTTGTTGGGGTCAAAATTCTCGTCTAATTGGATACTTTAAATAGACATATGTATTTCTTTAAAATAAACAAAGCATAGCAAAAGTTTTCTTAGTCCAATTGTTGATTTTAAAGTGATACGAGGCAGAGCAAAACTTTCCTTTGTTGGAAAAAAATGGATTTGGAAATCTTGTCCTTGTTCCAAATAAAAAAAAACAATTTGAACATAGCATGAGAAAGATATATTTCTTACGAAAACAATATATTAATGTTGAATTGGTAACTTAAATCAAGAAATGTCTTAATACTGCTATTCATAATTAATTCAAAATCCCATGAATTAAATTTTTTAATAAACATAAATTTTTTTTATTTATTTATTTAATTATTATTTTTCAATATTATGTTTTTTAATAAACATAAATTTATTCATTTATAATTATTATTTTTAATTTAAAAATTTTATAAGAAAACAAAAATAGCTATTAAATGGCAACAATTTAGCAAGAATTTATGGAAAAAGGAAAGAAAAAGATCTAGCCATAAAATAAATTGACCGAATGAGAGGTGGCAGTAAGAGGAGACTCTATGGAGGGAAAAATCCACAATCCAATAGCTGAAAAAGGTGAAAAGAATACAAAATACTTTCACGGATCTAAAATACAATACATTCATAGAAACGTAATCATTAGAGTAAAAAATAGTGAAAATGAAAGGTTGGAAGCACATGAAAATATAACTCAATAATTCCACAACTACTTCCCCAATCTATTGACAGAACCCATTGAGGACCGAAATACATCAATTAGAAAAATCACTTCCCACATTCTCAATATAGTAACTAAGGAGAGAAATGAAATGCTCATGCATGAAATAACTATAACAGAAGTCGAAGAAAGAGTCATGAACCTGTTCAGAAATAAAGTTATGGGTTCACAGTAGAATTCTTTCAAGAATGTTGGATATCGTTGGAAAATAAATCTTTCAAATAGTATAAGACTATTGTTTTGAGGCTCCTACGATCAGTGCTTTCTGTGTAGTTTTCTTCTAGAGTTCTCGCATCCATGATTGTTTGTATCGACATTTTGAGCCATCCACCGTGACTCATCCTTAGGATAGATCAGAAATTGTGTAGGAAAGATCTCATTAGACAGAGTTGTCTCTATGTCGTTTGAGGAATGTGAGATCTGCCTTTTTCTTAGCTATAATAGATCTTAGATGTTTGAATACCCAAACCTCTTGTAATTTCTCCCTTCCGTATAGGGTTAAAATCATTGTTTTGATGCTTCTGCAATCAATGCTTTGTGTGTAGTTTTCTTCTAGAGTTCTCACATCCATGATTGTTTGTATCGACGTTTCAAGCCATCCACCGTGGCTCATTCTCAGGATAGATCAGAAATTGTGTAGGACAGATCTCATTAGGCAGAGTTGTCTCTACATTGTTTGAGGAATGTGAGATCTACCTTGTTCCTAGCTATCATAGATCTTAGATGTTTGAATGTTTGAACCTCTTGTAATTTCCCCCTTCCATATAGGGTTAAAATTATTGTTTTGAGGCTTCTACGATCAGTGCTTTGTGTGTAGTTTTCTTCCGGAGTTCTCGCATCCATGATTGTTTGTATTGATTTTTCGAGCCATCCACCATGGCTCATCCTCAAGATAGATCGGAAATTGTGTAGGACAAATGGCATTAGACAAAGTTGTCTCTACATAGTATAAGACTCTTGAAAATCAAGAAATGTAGCCACTACCTGAGCACCACATTCTTGACCCCCATGCCCAACCCTCATACCAAGCTTTCCTAATTGGATTTTCGACCCATATCTCTTTGGAATTCCATTTACAAAATAATCTCTGAAGTCATTGCAAATGAGCTAAAGCCTCCACTACCCCTCATCGTATCCAAGAGAAATTATGAACAAAGACAAATTTTGGACACCATAATCATTGCCTAAGAGAAAATCTATTCCCTCTTTAACAAAAAGACTCTTGGCATGATTATCAAATTGGACATGTCAAAGGATTTTGACAAACTCAGTTAGTAGCATATATCTCAAATGCTAACAACATTTCGTTTTCTGTATTCATAAATTGATCCACAAGGATATTACATCATTCCAGTTCGATAAGGAAGTCCAGTTCATCTTCCACTCTTCAGTTCCATCAGTTTGTCCAATGAGAGTCTTCATGGTGGAAATGTGGTCAAAATTTTCTGCCATAATGTCATAAAGTTGTTTGTAATAGTTTTAAATATGGTGGAACAAAACCTACGCCTAAGTTCTAAAACCTAGTGCATCTAACACATTACAAAACCTTGGCAAATGAACCCTTTCAAACTTTACAATATGCAAACAATGTAAAACACTTAACTGTGCGGGGAGAATATTGCAATGAAATCGTCAGCATGTGAATAGTCGAGATAAGCTACGACTGTCAGAAAACCGAAACCGCACAGGTAAGGAAACCATTGGGCGGAGGTGGTAATGTGAATAGTCAAGGACAAAGTTTGGGAGACCGCAACCATCAGCGGAACGGCTGGAGATAAACCTCCCAAGTGTCCACCTTTAGTTAGATCATGTGTGGTCACATGTCACCATCAACCAACTCTGCACCGTTAAGTGATTGCCAGTGGATATTTATAGCCTATGGTATAAAATTGGGTTTTAATTTGTTTTATGCGTAGTTTTTAAAATCAACCACCATGACTCATCTCTATGTGTCACTATGTGATAAGAACAAGACCCATGGACCCTCAATGTTAACCATTCATGGCAAGTTTAGCCAAAAGGAGTTTGAATGAACCTGCAAAGCCTATAAATTCATCCTTTTACTCATGGAGAAGACATTAGAGTGGTTTTTAAGCTTTCTAGTCATATTGCTCAAGAGAGAGCCAACTTTGTTTTCAGTGTATCTTGGTCATCTGAAGGCAGAATTGGGAACCAAGATATGCGTTCGAAAGCCAAGAAAGAGATATTTATGTTGACATAGACCATGGGTGCTTGCAAGCACATTCAGTCTAGTTTTTTTTCTGTGTAAAGACTTCCTTGGATAAATCCTTAATAAAATGGATGCCCATCTTGAAAGCCAATCTAGAGACTATAATCAATGTTTGATGTCTTCTATATATGTTTTTTTCTTCAATCGAATGCTTAATGATGCCTCTTATGTTCTTGATTAAGTCATTAAATTTATTATTGTCCTTCAGTATTCCACATTAAAGCACTTAAGTTAACAATCAATTCACTGTCGGCAATTGTTCAATTCTACTTCAGTTTAGTTTATGATCAATTTTAGATCTTATAATTGGTATCAGAGTAGGTTTCATTTTGTAGAATTCTTTCCCGTGAATTTTAACTAGGTCAAGGTCATGAAGTGGAGAGGGAAGACTTAAGGAGTTCGTTCCAGAAATTGTAAAGCGAAAATTCGCTCATCAATCGACAATGACAAGATTCGATGCAGGTGAAACTCATGAAGGGGAGGTCATGGATCAAGAACAGTTTCAACAAATGTTTTTTAGCATGCAATGGATGTTAGGAATTCTATAAAAATATAAGAAGGCGAGTGATGCAACTTCTTCTTCAAAGACATCGAAGAAGGACAAGGGAAAAGGAAAGGTTGATAAACCAATTTCTCCTTCATCGTCTCCATCATCATCATCATCTTCTTCTTCTTCTTCCAGTTCTGATTCTGAAATAGAAAAGAAACCTAAGAAATCATCTCTTTGAGTCTTGATGTTGAATTTGAACTACCTATTTATGATGGTGAAATGAATCCTGAAAATCTAGATAACTAGATTATGTAGTTAGAAGTATATTGTAGAATTCAGAACACTTACGATGGATGAAAAAAAAAAAAAAAAAAAAAAAAAAAATTAGCTACACTTAGAATGGGGGGGGGGGGGGGGGACTTTAATTTGTGGGAAAACTTTCATCTGGTGGGAAAGTAAAACTCAAATAGATGTAAAGTAGAAAGGTAAAGTCATCTCTTCATGGTCTAAGTTTTTAAAAGCTCTCAGAAAATAATTCTATCATTTGGGACACATGCAATAGGCTATTATTGATTAGAAGCATTTGAAGCAAGGTAAAGGGAGGAATGTTTAGGAGTTTACTCAGGAGTTCAGGAAGAAAGCTTTGGAGCTTGGTATTCAATTGGATACACGTGAAAATTTATTAGAGTGCATTGGCATTTTACATTCATATTTACAACATACATTATTGATGTTTAATCCTGATGACTTTGATAAATTGTGTGTTCAAGGCATACATATTGAATCATGTGGCACACCATTCAAGTTTTCGCTGAAAGTATCTAGTCAGTTGCAAATCAATGATTCCAAAGAAAGCAAAAGGAAGAGAAATTCGAAGGGAAAGAGGTCAGTGACAACTTAGAAAGAAAGTGAAAGACCTACATGTACTCATTGCTAGAGGATTGGACATCATGAAGCCAAATGTTCGAAGCTTCACCCAAAAGTCTGACCAAAGAAGTTCCAGCAGAAAAAAGGTGAAAATAAGGCTAATGCATCAATCCAACAAGATTTGGGCTCTGACTCAGGTGATGAAAGAAAAATAACCACAATGGTTTCGATAGGTAAAACTTTTGACAATGGTTCAAGTTCTAGTACTTCTGCATCTTCTTCAAACATAAATAATATGGATGAGGATAAAAGAGTCAAATTATTTCATATAATGATAACTTCTAAGCACAAAAAAATAGATATATTGTTTGACAATGGATCACAAGCAAATTTAATATCTGAAGATTTAGTTAAGAAATTGGGTTTGGAGACACAGAATTATCTAAGACCATATCCATTAGGTTGGCCAAAGAAAGAGACTCAGATTAATGTCACAAAGCAATGTCATTTAAAATTTTCCATCACAGCTAATTACATTGATGAAGTGGATTTAGAAGTGATTCCAACAGACATATGTGGAGTAGTGCTAGGGATTCCTTACCTCTATGATCGTGATGCATTGTTTCATAGGAAATAGAATAAATATCACCTTACGAAATATGGGATCGAATACATTGTCAGGGCACATAAACTCAAAACACACTTGGATTTAGTTACTGTTAATCAAATGAAGCGATTAATAATTTTAAGTAAGACATATGTACTCATGGCTGTAAAAGAGAAACATAAGGATCAACATGACACTTTTTCAGGTTGTGAATCTCATTTTAAAGATAGATTGATTAATGTGGTAGATTGTTTTCAAAGTTTATTTAAAGAACTAAAACATCTTCCTCCTAAATGGGAAAATACAACATGAGACACAATTGATGTTTGATGCCCCTCTCCCTAATGTCAGAATGTATCACATGTCAGTCATAGAGAATGAATAAATAAAGAAACAAATCCAAGATTTGATTAAAAAAGGTTTCATTCAACCTAGTTCATCTCCATATGGCTGGCCCATAAGTTTTGTTCCTAAGGAAAATGAGACATGGAGAATGTGTGTCGAATTTAGGGCCTTGAATAAAATCACAATAAAAAATGGGTATCCTCTTCCCAGGATAGATGATTTACTTGATCAACTGAAAAATGATGTTTATTTCACTAAGTTGGATTTGCATAGTGGGTATCATGAAGTTCGCATTACAGAAAATGACATCTTGAAAACTACATTCAAAACTAGGCATGGACTATTTGAATGGTTAGTAATTCCTTTTGGTTTGTGTAATGCTCCAGCAACGTTCTTGTGGGTTATGAATGATGTATTCTGCCCATACATTGATAAATTTGTCATAATCTACTTAGATGATATCCATATTTTCAGTTCCAGCATGGAAGAACATGTTAGGCATCTCAAATAGGTTTTCGAAGTGTTGCACAGGGAAAAATTGTACCTTAAACTTTCCAAATGTGAGTTTGGGAAAACTTCATTGAATTATCTTGGTTACATAGTTGGAGTTGGTAATATGAAAATAGATCTAGATAAAATTGATGTGATTGTTAAATGGCCAAGACCACAGAATGTGACTGAAGTTAGGAGTTTTATAGGTGAAATTCAATATTGGAGAAAATTTATTGCTCAGTTTTCTTTGATTTCATCATTGTTACATGCTTTAATAGGTTCTAAAGTTTCCTTTCAATGGGGAGGAAAACAACAAAAATATTTTGATACACTTAAGCAAAAGATTGTAACAACACCAATCTTAGCTTTACCTGATCTTCAACAACCATTTGAAATTGAAACAAATGCTAGTGGTTATGAGATGGGTGCAGTCTTACTTCAAAAAGGGAAACCAATTTGTTTTCATTCTTAAAATTTTTCTAAGGTAGTTATAAATTATACGACATATGAGAAATATCTGTTTTCTTTGGTTGAAAGTGTAAATAAATGGAAACACTACTTAATGGGTAAGGAAAGAGTGATTCGCACAGATCATCAACTTCTTTAGTGCCTTCAGTCTTAAACTAAGTTGCAACAATCGCGTCATTATAGATGGATGGGATTTCTTCAACAATTTCACTTAGTAATTAAGTACAAGAAAGGTGTAACAAAAAACGTAGCACATATGTTGTCAAGAACATATTTGAATGCTTTGGTAGTGCTACAGAATAGTTCTTTAAAACATGAAAGTTATATAGAAGAATATAGTACCAATGTTGATTTCAAATATATGTATGAATCACTAACTCATGGTACTCAGGTGGAAGAAGTCAATTATCATATTCATGATAGGTTGTTATATCATCTGGGTAAGTTGTACATACCACAAATAGAAAGGGCGCATGTTATTCAGGAAGCACATTCTTCTCACATTTCCATACATTTTGGAGTAAGAAAGATAATGGCATAAATTCAAAGGTATTGTTACTGGCCTGGCATGTATGAAATAGTTGTTAAGTACATTAAAGTATGTGTGATGTTATTTACAAGCAAGCCAAGTGTTTCGAGGAAAACTAGTGTCTTTTCAAATGACTAGCCCTCTAAGTTTGGAAGCTACCCTGGAAGCAACAGCTTAAATCAATTCAACGATTTCTTCTATGTGCGACAGATAAGAGAAAGATGAAGGGACCAACCTGGAACTTCTGCTTAATCCCTTGCTTGATCTCTGTCCCCCTTGACAGAGCTTGTAACTCCTCTTCATACTTAACCCACTTGGAGAGTACCTGCAAAAACACAACAACAAAGAACCATCAAAGAATCTTGATCTATTACAACATAGACATTACAAAATCAGATATATAATGAACAAATGACAACATTCACAAATGATAATATTCACAATTGCACAATCATATGGAAGAAAACTTCAAGAACTTTATTAAATAGAAGGGAGAATTACAACCCAGTTTTCTGATCCAGCATCATCCTCCCAGCATCAATCCCTCTTCACCTCATGAAATAGTAAGATCACACCAACAATACAATGCTCCTTCCTCAATTACAAACTATCAGCACTTCCTTGCAATTCACAATATTCCAGCGTCTGGATCTCTTAAATGAGGGATCCATTTATAAATGTGTGCAAGGGTGTGAGTCATCTCTGGGGTTTTGATTAGTGTCATTCCACATTTTACAATTGGTTCCACTTGGAGATTTCCCATCCCTAGGCGAGTTTAGAGAGGCAAGTGGCATAGGAGAAGTTTCTAGAAGATTCCATGAGCAACCACCTGGCAAACTGCCTTGGAAATTTTTCCATCCTCACCCATAGCACCATATAGAAGGCCCAGTCAGTATACATCACACCTGGCCAGTGTACCATTCACTATGCATCGCACCCTCCTAGTGGAGTAGTCAATATGGTTCAGTTTAGGCCATTTCTAGATGGTTTATCAGGTGGAACTTTTGGGGAATGATGTAATCAGATGACTATGTTCTTTTAGGGTATGAAACAACTCTTTTAGGGGTTGAAAAGCCCTAGTTTATCGACATATAAGTTTGGGGTTGATGTGCACAAATATGTCTATAACACCAAGCAACTGAAATATTGGTTTGTACATGCCACTTCCAGTTCCTTTTCGACCATGCGACAGTATTTCCATGGAATTTGTTGGAGGACGTCCTATGTCTAGGCGAGGCCATGATTACATGTATGTTGTGGTTGATAGATTCGGAAAGATGTGCATTCTTTTTCTATGCAAAAATCAAGTGACGGTTGAATAGATTGCACAAATGTTATGGTATGTGTTCATTTTGGGTTACCTACTTCCATTCTTTATAATCGAGACACTCTGTTATGCTTCTTAACCTGCAAAGCAATACCAAACAGAGAATATGCGAGAAAAATACCCAGAACACAGAATATGCGAATAAAAATATACCTAGAACACAGAATAGCAATGATTTTATTACTCAGAGAGAAATGTTCACAGGCCTCTTCGAGGGGGCAACCTCCAATAGAGCAGAGCTCGATTACAAAACAAGACACGATACCTCTCGCAGGGAGTCTCTATCCTTTTATATATGACTCATACATGCAATATCACGGGTCAATACCGTGGGTTTTATTAATACCATCTATCTAATACTACCGCCCATTTACCCATTTGTAACTAACTGTGGTCCCTTCATTAATTGCGGGTTAACCACTTACAATTATTAATATGGGCTTTATTGACTCTTGACTATGATGTGATCCCATGACATGAATAAGGGGGTTAGGGTGGGACCCTAACACACTCCTTTTGTAGGAGAGTTTTGGTCCACTTTGTGGGGACTCATGGACACAAATCTAAAGAAGAGCACAACATTTCATCCACAAACCAATGCATAGACATAAGTGGTGAACATGAAAGTGAAACATATTCTTTGAGGATACTACAACAAACATCCTAAGTTGTCGGATGAATCTTTACCTTATGTGCACCATGCTTACAATAAAGCATTACATTCTTTGACTAATTGATTTCCATTTGAAACATGTTTTGGGTATCCACCAAAGTAACTGATGGATTTCATGTTCAGTGAAGAAGATAAAGTGAATGGACATGATGATTTGAATAAAGAAGTTAAGTTCATTCAACAGATACAATAGATACATGAAGCAGTGCAGGATCATTTAGAGAAGAGTCAATCCAAGTACAAAATACGCCATGACAACCATCGAGTCGATCATCATTTTTAGGCCGACAATCAGGTATGGTTGTATATCAGTAAAGACAGGTTGAAAGGTGAAGATAAGAAACTGAACCCATCAGGCATGGACCATTCAAGATTGTTGGAAATATTGGAAATAATGCATTCCAGTTAGATTTACCTCCTTACATGCGTATTTATTTAGTTGTCAATATGGAAAATATGAAGTTGTATGAACCTCTGATGATCATGGATCAAAAGGAAGATACACAAATTCCTACTATTGATGATTTGGAACCAGAGTATATGAATGAGTTGCAGGAAGATACCATCTTGGATAGGAAAGTTTGATATTCAAGGCATGGAGATGCTAAATATCTTTGAGTGGGATTCAAAGGCATGAATCTAAGCAAGGCGAGGTGGATGGAGATCAAAAGAGTGAGGGAGTTGTATCCTCACCTCATATATGCTTAAATCAAACTTTTGTGGTCCAAAAGATTTCAAGTGGAGAGGATTGATCTAGGGGGATCTTACATCATTCCAATTCGACAAGGAATTCCAATGCATCTTCAGCTCTTCAGTTCCATCAATTTGTCTGATGAGAGTCTTCATGGTGGAAATGTGGTCAAAATTTTATCTCATGATGCGACAAATTTGTTTTTAATAGTTTTAACTATGATGGAATAAAACCTAAGCCTAAGTTATAAAACCTAGCGCATCTAATACATTACAAAATCTTGGCAAGCAAACCCTTTTGGACTTTATAATATCAAAACAATGTCAAACAAGTAACCATGTGAGGAGAAGACCACAACGAAACCATCAACATGTGAACAGTCAAGATAAGCCACGACCATCAGAAGACCACAACCACACGGGTAAGGAAACCGTTGGGCAAAGGTGGTAATATGAATAGTCAGGGATGAAGTTTCGGAGACCGCCAACCATCAGTGGAACCACTAAAGATAAACTGCCCATGCGTCTGCCTTTAATTAGACCATGCCTGGTCACATGCCACCATCAACCAATTCTACATAATTAGCTGATTTCCAAGGGATATTTATAACCTATGGTCTAAAATTGGGTTTTAATTTTTTTTATGTGTAGCTATTTGAATCAACCACCATGGATCCTTATCTCTATGTGTCACTGTGTGACAAAATCGAGACCCATGAACTCTTAATGCTAACCATTCATGCCAAGCTTAGCCAAAATGAGTTTTAATGAACCTACAAAGCCTACAAATTCATAATTTTTCTCATGAAGAATACATTAGAGTGGTTTTGAAGCTTTGTAGTCAAATTGTTGGAGCGAGAGGCAGTTTTGTTTTCAACGTATTTTGGTTTTCCGAAGGCGGAATTGGGAACCGAGATAGGCATTAGAAAGCTAGGATAGAGAGATTTCTATTGACAATGACTAGAGATGCCTACATGGACATTCAGTCTAGTGTTTTTTCCATGAAAATACTTCCTTAGATCAATCCTTAATAAAATAGACGACCATCTTGAATGTGAACTCGGAGATGTAGTTCATCAGGGACGAACTCCGTAATCAATGTTTGTTGTCCTCTATCTCTATTATTTTCTTCAATTGCATGTTTAATGATGCTTCCTATGTTCTTGATTAAGTCATTAAATCGGATGTTTCCTTTAGTATTCCACATTAATGTGCTTAAGTTAAAAATCAATTCACTATTATCAATTGTTCAATTCTACTTCATTTTAGTTTATGATCAATTTCAGATCATAAATAGTCAAAGTTATAGTCAAACCTCACTAAAGGACAAGAAGTAGCAGAGCACCATATAAATTTAAAACCTCTCTAGTTTGGGAATCCAACAAAAATTGGTAACTTGCGAACTAAATTTAGCTAACTACTAGTTATAAGTAGTGACACTGCTACAATTGATGGGACTACCAAATCTAGTGGTGTCCCACTAAATATGGTGGCAATTATGTAGCCCAATGACATGGCACCATGTGGTCCAATCGAGGGGTGCCATGCAATACCCATTTGATATCTAGTTTGGCTTGGTCAATCAACGGTTTGATATAGTTTAACGGGAGACATATCAAAAGGGTAATGGGTAAATGTCATTCGCTAGTTACAAGTTGTGGCCCAACAAATATGACCTGATGGTTGAAAACTCTATATATATATAATGTGCAAATGACATGTGACCAGTTTTCAACAAATACTTAAACCAGAACCATTTGCGGATTGGAAGCATATAATAAAATGGGTGGCATTGAAGAAACATTTTGTTGGCAGTTTGGAGCCAACCACATTCAGCAAACTTCCCATAGTCAACAGTTCTAACAACTTAGCATTCTAAGTTTTAAGGTTTGACCTGAGTTTTGTATTGTTGCAAAGACGAATTAATTGGTTAACAACATACATTTCTAATCTATATATCTATATATATATATATATAGGATATATATTATTTATATTATAATATAGATATGTTTGTGAATCGCCAAGTTATCAACATTCACAATGACCACCATCAAATATAACATGTGGGAGATTGATATAGTAATGGTTAGAACCATATAATATATGTGTTAACAAAATACCATTCATGGGAGGCCCATGGTTTTGACCCCATGACGTCCACCATTTTGTTTTAAACTTGCAACCATTTCACTAAGCTTGCGTTCTTTGTAAACACCACTAGCACCATCATATTTAAGATTTTCATTTCCATTGGGCTAGGGGGAAGCGGACAAGTTGATAGAAAAAGGGTGAAAGAACTCAGAGGATGGATCAGAACTAAGACCAAGCCATGAAATCATGTGCATGGAACCTTAAGGGAATTGTTCCAAGGGGTATATTCTAGTGGAATATTTCCTAGAATATTTGCAAGAATATTCTTTTTAGATGTTGTGAGGAATATTGAAGATTCTCTTAGGGGTCCAGGGATAACAATGGCATAATATAGCTGATTTTATACTCATTTTAACCAAAATTTGTAAAATATCACAATGGTGAGTTTGTTCTTTCATTTGAGTAGCGAATCTCACGGGTTATGATACAAACTCATTTTTTTATTAATTTTCGAACACAAAGTTTGAGACAACAATGCACCTTTAAGAATTAGTTCGCATTTATAGTCAAAAGTCTTAGGAGGAAAAAAATACCTGTTGGTGCTATGGTTGTTGTGTTTTTAGTTGTCAAATTTCAAGTCATTCCTAGGATTGGAGGTATAATGGTGTGTTTTTCCATGTACTTGTTATCACTCAAATTTTCCTTAGAAGTTATTGGAAAGAAGGAAAGGATCCAAGGTAACTAAAAACCAACTTTTAGACTTGGGCGCTAGCCCACCTAAGTCCAGAGAGGGCTTTCTCTTTATGATCTAGCTATGTTTGAAAGGATTTTAGGCTAGTATAAATGTTTGGTGTGGTTGTTTTGTTTGAGAGTGGTAGAGTTCTGAAACAAATAGGCAAACTAGGCTTTTAGGTCATTGGGCTATGGAGTCAAACATGGATAGTTCACTGGAATAAGTCAAATTGCTGAGGTAAGATTTCAACAAGTAGGATAACAAAGTAACAACAAAATTTCGGGCTTGAATGGATGATAGTTCTGCTCAAAACTAGAGGGCAATCAAGAACCGTCAAGTTAGGATTCGAAAGAGGAAAAGAAGATAGGTCAACTAGCAGAGGGCAATTAAGAATCCTATACCAGGGATTTATTAGAGAAAACTACAGGGATAGGGGAGCAATTAAGAATTCCTTTATCGAAATAGTTTAGAAGAAAGCATAGAAATGGTAAAATGTTGATAGCAGAGAGCAATAAAGCTAATTCTGATACACTTTGACCATTTTACCATTTAGATTTAAGATACATGAAACATTGAAACATATAGAAAACACATAAAATCACAAGGATACAATACTTATTTTTAATTATACTGCACAAGAATATGATGAAATGTCCTCAACTTTCATTCCTTTTCCAACAAAAATCCAAGTTTGATTACAAAAGCTTTCTCAAGTTGATAGCATAGATTTACAGAGATGTTATCAAATCCACCCACAATACTTCGAATGGAGAAGTATTTATACAAAAATTACATCAAGAATATCTCATAACCATATGAGATTTATTCTAGGGAATACAAAATATCTTTTACAAAAAGATAGAGATAGATGTAAAACTAATTGTTGTTGTCCCTTTATTTGTGGAAGAGCTGGAGGTTGAAACTCAGATTTTCCTCTGGCTGTTGCTTTAGTAATTGTGTGTTGGATATTTGTTTACTTTTCCTTACTGATACTTTTTACTTGTTTTTGATACTCTTTACCTATTTACCAACCTTTACCTTAGTAAATATTTCTATTTATCTTAGAGTTACCATAGTAAATTATAGGATATTGGTCATGCTGGTCTACCATTCTTCATTTGGTATCTTCATCCTGATCAATTTCCTGTATATTTCATCAGCTTCAGTGTATTTTGAAAAATTGGGTTGGACTGTGAATAGGTGCTTTACTTCATGCTCAATATAGAAAAGATTTTCCAAACCATCATACAACACTTTTCCTATAGGTAGTGCTTTCACTATGGAAGAGCTAGCTTGAATTTTGGCTTGTTTATGTAGTTTCTCAATGTAGTCCTCATGAGTCATCAACTTTTCATTTATGACCAGTGGACTTGGAAGTCCTTTATCTCTTAGAATGTCATATTTTACCAGAAAATCATATATGTCTTCTTGAATACTTTGACATCTTCTTTCCATGTTCATCATTAAGTTCTTCTTATCAAGAACTTTCTTAATTTCAAGGATAGTACTAGTTCGATCCTCGATATCCCATTGTTCTAGTTGTTTCTTTCTTTTGCTATTCAAGAAGTTGATCAATTTGTTTACCTCTTTATATTTCTCTCCCAATTCTTCCCTGGTCTTCTGTATAGCCTCTGTAGCTAGTTTAACTAACTCAGTTTGTTCAAAAATGATCTGAATAGCAGACCAAATATCATTGATAGAATCAATGATATTGGTCCATAAAATATCTCTAATATCTTTCAAAGGCTTTTCCAATGTTAAGTCCTACTCTAATGTCTTGATTCTTTCAGTCATTCTTCTATTTTTTCTCTCCTCTTTAGTGTAATTAATCTATGATAGCTCATAATTTCTTTCCAATATGGTAACCATTTCTTTTAATTTCTTTATTTTAGTTGCTTGGGTTTTCATTTCTTCCATGGACTTTATTAAATCTTCTGTTTGCTTTGTTTAAGTTGTCACTGCTTCTGATGTACTTGTTGTTGTTGTTACTAGAAGAGTTGTTACTAGAGGAATGTTGGGTGCCAAAGATACTGCAATAGTAGATGGCACTACTGTAGAAATTATGGGTATTACAATCTAAGACATGTTGGTTGACTCACCCTATTTGGACTGTAAAGCTTTTTCTAGTTCCTGCTCTGTTTCTTTCAACTACTCATTCAACTTAAGGATCAAGTCCATAAGCTCTTCCTCATTTTGTTTCTTAATTACTTCTGCATTTTGTGGATGTATGAGGGGAGGGAGTTTGAGTTGTTTCCTGAGTGCAACAATGTCATCATTATTTTTCTTTATCAAACTTTCAACTGCTTTAACATCTTTGGGATCACGTCCCAATTCAATCACCAGGCCTTCTAGTGATTTTATCCTTGTGTCCTTAGCCTAGGAAGAGGCTTTTTCCAACTGTAACTATGTTATAGTATTACTTAGAGAATTCTACAACTAATGTGCAGTGATGGTTGTACTGGTCAATATGGAATAGACCATCTCACCTATTTGCTTATGGATCTCAATTTGATCAATTGGGTGGATGTCTCTGGAAAGAAATTCAAAATTTGTTCTTCAATAATCAACCATGGACTTTGGCTGTTGTACTGTTGGTTTCGAAAAAATCATTTGCATCTTTCCCTATTTGATCTCAAAGTCTGACATCAACCTTGTCTGATTTGTAGGAGCCATTTTTAGATAGTGGAAATAGGTTTGAGCCTTGAGCTTCTTATTCCTAGCTTTAATCTCTCTATACTTTTTTTTCAAATCCTGGCTCTACTCTGAAGTTGTCCTTAGTGATGACACTTCTACACTTTGCTGCCTACTTAGTGCTTGTGTTTGAGAGGTAGATGATGTCTCCCCTACTAGTGTTATCTGCACTTTGTCACTTTTTGTCTCTTCATATTCCTATTCAGACAAAGGATTTAATCTCTACCTTTTTACACATACATAGTCCAATGGGATTGTAGAGGGGCTAGCCTCATTCCTACTTTTTTTAATTATCTCCTCATTAAGACGGGTCTGCAATACTGGAGAGTTGCTCATGTTTATATCAGTCTGGGTCAACTCCTCTGAAATGCTCTATGACCCTAAATCGTTTCCCTATCATAAAGTCTCAAGTTTTCCTGATGTTTGTGCACTATGCTCTTGTGCTGGTTTCTGTGAAGATTCTTCAGGCACCTTTTCAAAGGAATCCAAATCAAGTCTTTTTTCCAAATCTTTCATAACATTTTATACTTCAACTTGTTCATTATCTTGTTCTATAAGTGTTCCTTCTAGCGATTCATTTTGATTTGCATATTGTTCTATCTCTAGAATTTCTATGATGGTTGTAGGGGGATAGTTTGTGCTTTTACATTCTATCACAGATGAAGCTATGAGGGTCATAAGGTCAGATGAAACTCTTTTTCAATCTCAATCTCTCAAGGATTTCCTCTACCTCTTTCCCTACTCTTATTTTGTTGCAAATAAATGGGCCTAGGCAATCCTTTATCCTTAACTGATCTTTCTTCGTAGCTTTCATAAAGTGGATTTCATCAGAATTGATCATTTGCCTATAGTACTCTACGGAAAATAATCTCATG
The DNA here is from genome assembly GCA_000404065.3 of Pinus taeda. Taxonomy (NCBI): domain Eukaryota; kingdom Viridiplantae; phylum Streptophyta; class Pinopsida; order Pinales; family Pinaceae; genus Pinus; species Pinus taeda. The sequence continues at coordinate 132,455 of APFE030454351.1, read as the reverse complement.
GGGAGGTATTTATGCAGTTTAAAGGGAGGCAACTCACACCCATAAATTCTGATCTCGGTGTGGTTTTGGTACATGTACGATTCCCCAACCTTGTATTGCTTGGATAACTAAAGAATTCTCTTAATATCATCATTGATTCTAGGAGGGGGGTTTCCTATCAACATGGTAGTTACAGGATGCACAAATTGATCAATAAAATGTGTATAAGGATGAGGAGAAGAATGGGAATAATGAAAAATGGAAGCGCAAAAGATGACTGACCTAGGGTTTCCTCTAGTGTCAAGCTTTTGTACAGAGAAGGGAATTTATCATCTTGGTAGTAAAGGAAAAGATGATACAAGACTAAAGAATATTTAAATACCCTCTCATTCTCTAATCTCATGAATTGGTCATGCTTCTTATTAGCAATGAATGCAACATAATCATATTTACATGCAGGAGGTTGGCCAGGGGTAAAAATAGTCATGTAGGCAAAGATCATTTCATCTACATCCTCACTAGTGGTAAAACCCATAATGCAAGCAAACATGGTGACAATATCCCTGCCCAAACCAGTAAAGGCACATGTCATGTAAGAAAGGGGGTCTTTTGATATGTATTGTTCTTCAATGAAAGTCTAAATGACTTGGTTAATTTCGGAACTGGACAACCTTGAAGATTTATCAAGTAAATCAACAATGGAAAGGGGAGTGAGGCTCTGGCCAAGCTATAATTGCAACATTTCATTTATAAACTTAGCTGTAATGGTGAAAAGGATTTCCTAGTTAGGGGACATTACATCGCTTAGATTGGGGTTGTAGTCTGCATGGCATTGGTGCACAATATCTAGGAAAACATGGAGAGTGGGGAACTGATATTTAGGGAGGTTGGTATCCCAAAGACCTATTTTATCTGCATTGTTCAGATAATTGTCTCGATACCTGCAGTGTAGCTTCAAGGGGGTTTCATCAAAAGTAAGGTCCTTAATTTGAAAATCTTTATCGGCCAAGGGAAGGTAGTCCAAATCTGATGGACCGACAGCTGGCTGTAATGACAATCTCTCCAATTTGATTACATTATCTTCAATATCCGGCTCTCTCTCCTTTGGATATTTCCTCAGATCATCAGTCATTAAACTAATAAATTCATTTCCTTGTGAAAGTTCATAAGTCTCCCAAATTAAGCCAGATTGAATTCATTAGGCAAATGCACGCACAGCTATGTATGAGAAGCATATGAAACTGCCTGCAATAATTATCTTACCACGCATTTATAGTGGGAATTTACAGTATACATGCAGCTATATAATCCATGGCAACATATAATTATGCGCACAACAATTATAGAGGAGACTTATAATCCACGCGCACAGCCTTGGGGTAGAAACTTATAACAAACCGTTAGCAATATAAGAGTATGCCTTATGAATACGCACACACACGGTCCTTCACCATACAACAACACATATATAAATACACACCCAACTGATTTAATATGCGCACACCAGATTAATTACGCACACAATTATCAACATGCAACAATTATAATCATCAGCCTTTAAACGTGTTTATGGTGTGCACACAGAGAGAGCTCACGGGTTAATGAATCCACGCACAGCTTCATGAATTATACGCACAGCTATCTGTAGGTGATATCAGATGAAGGCATTAGAGATAGCTGTAATAACTATCATTGCAACGCATCCCCTATATTTCTATAATAACTATCATTGCAACACCTTTTCTTTCATAATTTATACGCATATGGCTCCGTTGTCCATAAAAAATCCACACGGTTCTACCAATTCACAGTTGAACCACCAAATACCATCTATACTGCATGAGAATTATATTAATATTCCGCCACACAGAACGCATCATCATAATAATTCAAGGACTATTTTTGAATTGAAGAATAGCAATTCTATTCCATTCTCCCTACTGTTCACACACACAATGTCTCTCTATTCCTGGAGTTCTACATGAGAGAAAATTCCCTCCTTGGCGGCCAAGTTTAACATTTTTTTTTTTTCTCATCCATAGCTGCCTTATTACAAAAGCAGTCACATATAGAAAAAGTAGCAATACATAGTTTTTATAACAACTAATTTAGCTTGCCTTATTCTAAGCCTATCTAGAAAAGATGGCATGTTTTTTTCTCTTATCTAGTTCCTAATTTTAACTAAAAAACATAGAAACAACAGGCAAAGGATCCCACTCCTTTCCTGTAGATAATATTTTTTATTTTTGGAATAAATCAAAAGATTTTTCCCCTTCTGAGTCACATGCTCCTGCATCAGACTCCAAAGGTAGAAAAATTCATGATCTCCTGATCATGTGGTTTGTGGTCTTGATCTTCCTGGATCCCATACTTTGTTCTGCAACCGTCCAAATGCTTTATTCCTTTGTTTACGCTGCATTTTTGTTGTCCTTTCCTCCATCTTCTTCTTTCTGTCAATCAGGTTCAAGTGCTGATTGATCTTGCTTGCTGTTATTTCTATTTTCCTCCATTTGGATTGCTGCATCATCAGCTGCCATATTTCTTCAATTTCTATGTCTATCTTACTATTGTTGTTCCCAATTTCTGTTAATTCAGCTGCTACCATAGATGTTGCTTCCGCTGCCTCCATAGATGTTGCTACATCCCCAACTTCCTGTCCCTCTGCAACATACTTTGGCTCATCACCTATAAACACAATCAAACTGTTAGCATTAACATCACAAGACCCACTGGTCTTATTTGTCGATTCGGTCACGAACTTTTCTCTCTGCAGCTTCAAGTCTTTTTCAGGACCCAAAAAAATTTCACTGGCTTTCTCCTCAGCTTTCTCTCGCAATATTTCAGCATGTTGATTTGTATTCACCATGAGACTGTCAGCTAGTCTCGCCTTCTTACCATCTTCTGCTTCATGACTGCCCTTCATGAAAACTTCCCTGCCTTGTTTCCTCAGCAAATTAACCTGTGCATGAGTTCTTTGTCTCTCCATTTCTCTTCTTTGAAGATCTAGTTTCCTATACAATTCAATAACTTCATTAGGAGTAGATTTTTGAAACTTCACACAACTTTCCATACCTTCACCAGTGCTTGACCAACTATCAGCTGGTTGTTCTCTTTCTATACCAACATCCTGATTAGACTCCTTCATCTTCATCTCCTTCTGAGATCTTGCTATTTCATCATTGATCTGAACACCCTTTTGTACATCCATCATCTGCTCCAAGTACTCCTTTCCTCCAAATAACAGAGTTTTTGAATCAGTCTTCTGTCCTGGTACATCTTCTTCTTGCAAAGGCAACAATGTATGATTGACACCATCTTTTCCAAACTTGTAGGTGTTCCTCTTCCCATCATGCATGGTTGCTCTGTCATATTGCCAAGGTCTTCCAAGCAATATGTGACACACGTCCATAGGCATCACATCACAAACAATTTTATCTTTATACTTGCCCACTTGAAATTCCACTTCACATTGTTCACTTACCAGCAGTTAATGTCCCTTTTTCAGCCATGACACTTTATAAGATGTTGGATGCTTCATTGTCCTCAGCTTCAATTTCTCCACTACTTCTATAGAAACTATATTATTAGTGCTGCCACTATCAATGATCATCTGGCAACATTTTCCTTGGACTTTACACATTGTCCTGAATAAAGCCTTCCTTTGTGGCGGTTCAGCCATCTCCTTTGCTGGTTTAAGTAAAACTTTATTAAGTACCAGAGACTCTCCTCTTTCTGGTGTATTCACTTCTTCTATTACTGCTGCCATTGGTGCCTCTTCCTTAGCTGGAGCCACAATTGTATTCCTATGCTTTATTTATGCACTCTCTGGGCACTCAAAAGCTCTATGTCCCAGCTTATTGCATATGTAACATCTTATTTCTTTGCCTCCTCTTCTGCCTCCTCTTCCTCTAGAAAAACTCCCTCTGCCTCTTGCATCACCTCCTGTGGATGCATGCTAGGTTGAGCTACTGCTAGCTCCTTCTGCAGGTGTTGTAGGTCTTCCACTACCACCTTGACTTTCTTTTCCTCTGAAAGTCCCTCTCCCTCTGGCAGACTGCTTCCTCATCAGTTTTTCCTCAGCTTTCAGTGCTATCTGATAAGCTTCCTCTACTGTTTTAGGAGACAGTAGACTTATCTCATCCTGAATGTCCATCCTGAGGCCATTCATATATCTAGCCACTTTCTCATCTGTATCTTGGGCTTCTCCAGCTCTTATGCTCACCTTATAGAACTCTTTTGTATATTCCTTCACTGTTAAAGCTCTTTGCCTAAGATTTTTCATTTGTATAAACAGTGTCTGTTGATAGTTACTAGGCAAAAATTTACCTTTTAACTTTGCTACCATCCTGCTCCAATTCTTGATTGGCTGCTTACCCAGTCTCCTCCTTTCCGCCTGCACACCATCCCACCAGAGCGCTGCATGGCCTTTTAGTTTGGTGACAGCAAACTTTACCTTCTTCTCATCTTCCGTTTCTTCATAATCGAAGAACTTCTCCATGCTATTAATCCAGTCGATCAATTCTTCTGGATTCAGTCCTCCTTGGTAGATTGGCACTAATTGATTCCAAGGCCTGGCTGTGGATTTCAACAATGACTGAAAGAACCTCATCTCAGGAGTAATCTCTACAACTTCCTCCTCTGTAGCTTCAACTTCAGGCTCACTGACATCTCCATCATTTATGTTCCTGTCTGAGGTTAACGCTTCCAATCTAGCTCGCAGCTCTTCTATGGTTTCCATTATTTCAGTGTTTGCAACAGGCCGTCCTCTTCCACCACGTCCTCGTCCTCGTCCTCTTCCAATTCTGAAATCCATCCTTCTCTTGCTCCTGAGATTCAATTCTATGTCAGTGGCTGGCTCTGATACCACTAATGATGGACCGACAACTGGCTCTAATGAAAATCTCTCCAATTTGATTACAATATCTTCAATATCCGTCTCTCTCTCCTTTGGATCTTTCCTCAGATCATCAGTCATTAAACTGATAAATTCATTCCCCTGTGAAAGTTCATAAGTCTCTCAAATTAAGCCAGATTGAATTCATTAGGCAAATGCATGCACAGCTATGTATGAGAAGCATATGAAACTGCCTGCAATAATTATCTTACCACGCATTTATAGTGGGAATTTACAGTATACATGCAGCTATATAATCCATGGCAACATATAATTATGCGCACAACAATTATAGAGGAGACTTATAATCCACGCGCATAGCCTTGGGGTAGAAACTTATAACAAACCGTTAGCAATATAAGAGTATGCCTTATGAATACGCACACACACGGTCCTTCACCATACAACAACACATATATAAATACGCACCCAACTGATTTAATATGCGCACACCAGATTAATTACGCACACAATTATCAACATGCAACAATTATAATCATCAGCCTTTAAACGTGTTTACGGTGTGCACACAGAGAGAGCTCACGGGTTAATGAATCCATGCACAACTTCATTAATTATACGCACAGCTATCTGTAGGTGATATCAGATGAAGGCGTTAGAGATAGCTATAATAACTATCATTGCAACGCATCCCCTATATTGCTATAATAACTATCATTGCAATGCCTTTTCTTTCATAATTTATATGCATATGGCTCTGCTGTCCATAAAAAATCCACATGGTTCTACCAATTCACAGTTGAACCACCAAATACCATCTATACTACATGAGAATTATATTTATATTCCGCCACATGGAACGCATCATCATAATAATTCAAGGATTGTTTTTTAATTGAAGAACAGCGATTCTATTCCATTCTCCCTACTATTCACACACACAATGTCTCTCTATTCCTGGAGTTCTACATGAGAGAAAATTCCCTCCTTGGCGGCCAAGTTTAACATCTTTTTTTTTTCTCATCCATAGCTGCGTTATTACAAAAGCAGTCACATATAGAAAAAGTAGCAATACATAGTTTTTATAACAACTAATCTAGCATGCCTTATACTAATCTGGCTAGTGATTTACCTTTCAAAAAATTTAATGGAGAGTGAACTAGAGAGTGAAAATAAAGTGCATAAGGGAGGACACCATTCAAGGTTTGAGCCACCCAACCTGAGAGAAATCAATTCTTCCCCATTTTTCCAAAACTGTTTCATAAATGTTGGTTGTATGAAGTTTTGTGAGAAAGTGGTAGAGTTTGGTTCTCGTGTCCCTTTGACAAGCATATTTGCCCAAAATGTCCACATAGATAAAGTTTTCATAGAAGATATTGAGTTCAGTGTCTCCGCAAGTATTATTTATTCAACCACAAGTATTCCAAATCATGGTGACACTTGGTTCGAAGGCATGGAATTGTCCCTTGATGATTATAAGATGTTCCTAAAAACTAATGTTAGAGAGACTTCTAAACATGTTTTTCCTTTTAGACATCTTCTTAACAAGTATTCCCATATAATGAAGCTTATTATGAAGTATTTTACATGTGAAGGAAGATTCTCCATATTATACAGGTATCATGTTAGGTTACTTATGCACTTCACCTCTACACGAACACTTGATTTGTGCAACTTTCTATCTAACAGTGTGGTGAAGGTGATTGAAACAATTCACACCAGGGGGCAACCTCACATCACCAATTTCTTTCACCATAGTCTAGTCAATATTGTGGTTATGCATCAGCTTTGAGTCAAGAAAATCACCTGGGAAACCTTTTTGGATAAATTAAAAACTTCTCCTGTCATTAGCCCCATTGTTTCTCCTAGAAAAACAACACCATCAAGGTCAAGGTCCACATGGTCAATGAAGCGTGGTTCAACAAGAAAATAGGTAGAAGTTTCAGTGGCACCTAGACCTTAGGTAACCAACACATATCAAAGAGGGAACAGGCTTGTGTTTACCCCACATGTTGTGGAAGGGGCCAAGCCTTCTACATTAGCACAACAAGGATCACATTTGCAGGATGAGGAGACTATCCACTAGGACATACACATAGTGGACTTGGAGTCCCAAGATGATCACCAAACCTTGAAACTAGTTATCAGAGAAGGATTCTCATATGATGGAGCTTCTGGACAATGTGGCAGGAGCCAAATTCATCATTCCCTTCCTTAAGCAAGAAAATGAGTAGCTGAAGCCAAAGCAAATTCTTTTAGAAAAATATTGGTTTAAAACCAGTATGGAAGAATCCAAAGGTAAAGCAGTGCTAGGGAGTTATGAGCAGGATGAACAAGAGAAGCAGGTTGGAAGGAAGAGGCCTAGGACAAAGGGTCTCAAAGGAAAATTGCAAAAGGAAAAATACCAAAACCTACTAAATGAGGATTTCAGTCTGGAAGACAGAATAGCTATGGAGATCAATGAAGATAGATAATATTGTCTAAGAAAATTTAATGGCCATCTGGAGAAGCTTCTTGACAGAGCTAACAGGGACAATCAGATGTTGAGGCACATGGCCTATCGCTATCAAACAAGGAATCAAATTGCACAAATCATAATTAAGAAATTGAAAGCAAAACTGAAAGAGGTCCAAGACAAGCAAAGGGAATCAAGGAAAATGGGTAAAAGGATAAAATTGATTACTAAAACATCCAAGAATGTTTAGCCTATCATCAATAAGAGCAAAGGAACAAATTTTGAATGTTTTGGAGCAATTTGGAAATTGTTTTTAAATTTTGCAGGGAAAGGCACACACAAGGTCGCGTTGAGGCGCGACCCTTTTTCCCTGGACATCAAAATGAAGTTTTTTCTACATGGATGGATGAATTATGATGACTACATGCCAAATATAATCCTATATTTTCATCAAAGATTCCCATTTTGATCAGAAACTCAAAGAACCTCACCTTTTTCATGTCTCTACCACTAAATCTGGACTGGCTGGTGCTTCTGAGTAAGGTTGGAAGAATGATTTTTTGAAGGCCTTCCCTTCGATCATTTTCCAAAATTCTAGATGTTCTAGAAACTAGAAAAGAAAATATAGTTTACCGTTATTTCATATTGCAATTTTGACTTCGGGAAGATACCTAAAAATGGCTTCAAACAGGGGCAAACCTTCTGCAACATTTCCTATTTTGATGCATGTTGGTGTGACCTTTCTGCTGACTGGCTCGACCCTTTTGGTTCTGGCATGACCCACCTAGAATGGTAACTTCTTGAGTACTAAATGATGGAAAATTTGAGATATTATGATTTATTAATGTTACTTTAGGTTTCGTAGTTGGTTTTTTCCTCACTTTATGAGGAAAATTGTAATTAGTGAGGAGATATGTTCTCTTAAACTTTAGCCTAAATTGTGGAAACTATCTCAACTATCCTAGTTTTAGGTGAGGACTCATCAAACCCAGTTATGATGATCCTTGAATAGAATTTTTGACTTGATGAGATGTCATATGTTGTATTTTCCTATATAATATGGGAGGGAATCATTTTCAAGAGCTTGGACATTTGAGGAGAGAATCATTGTAGCCTGTATTTGACATTTTTTGAAATCCAAAGATAGAATTTGGAGCTATTATAGTGGAATTCCCGTGGTATGTGTTTTAGCGGTGTTTTTTCTGTGATCATAAGTTTGAATGAATGTATTGTATATTTAATTTCCATTTCCATGTTTAATGTGCTTTTTTCTGAAGATAATAAACATAATTCATTCATGTAATGCTTTGTTTTGGAGAATCTTTCACATTATTGTTCATTTCTCTTTTGATATAAACAAATTCATGAGATTCATGCTTGTCTAGAAACCTTACCTATCTCCCATATACACAATGACAACCATAAAGTGCTAAAGTGTGTGCCTACCTTGCCCCATTACATCTCTGTAAATCTAATTCTCAAAGCCTAGACCTAGCTCCCTCTCACCTAGCTACCTAGCTTTTCACCCTTATCCAGCAACAAATTCCTAAATTTTCCAAAACCTACCTGAGCTTAGCTATCTAGCGTAAAATCCTTTATCATCCAGTCATGTCTTGGATGTGATTCCATAGAAGGAGCCCTCTCTAGTTTGGTAGGCTCACTACCAAACTGAAAGCTTAGTTTGTGGTTACCTCCATCGATTTCCTCATCAACCTAGGCAATTGTGGGGTATAACATTTTGGCATTGTTTCCTGGGAAAAGACTGTTATATCATTCATGGGGTTAGTTCCATTACTTCTTTCAAGGCTAGTTTTGTGGGTGACAGATTCCTATATCCAAAAGAAGGTTTATTTAGGTAATCTCACCAAGTTGAAGGTGTAAAAACTCAGGCTCCTAAAAGATACACAAGGTAAAATCCTGACTCAAATCCACCTACTATTGTTGATGATCCAAAGAAGTTACTTAAAAAAACCCAAAACTCCTATTCCTGAACGTGAGCCTAGAAAATTGGTAAAAGCTACATCTCTACATGATCAAGTATTGACTGTTGAAGATATTTTTTTTGATATTCAGTTTAAGCAATCTTTTTTTGATCTAAATCTATGTCTTCCATTTCAGAAGTGTTTTTTTATCCTATTAGGTTTGATTCCTACCTTCCTTCTGCTAAATCCCTTTTTTCCAAAACTAATTACGAGTTGTGGTTAAATTTTGATAAACTTCAAAGCTTAGAAAACCAACTTCAAATCACCACCGAGAAATATTACATTCAATATTGTTGGATACCTATACCAATAGGTTTCATATTTCATGATTGGCAAATTCAAATGCCAAATATGCTCTGCTT
>APFE030454351.1:90142-105404 GCA_000404065.3 Pinus taeda | reverse complement strand
TTGCTAGATTTGGATGCCCTGATAATATAATAACAGACAATGTTGCTGCTTTCAGATCTAAGAAGATGGTCAGCTTCTGCCACAAATTCCACATTACTTTGGGCCATTCCACTGCATATTATCCCCAAGGAAATGGCCTTGCAGAATCATCAAATAAAAGCCTTGTAAACATGATAAAGAAGGTATTGGAAGAAAACAAATATAATTGGCATAAGAAACTTGTGAATTCCTTATGGGCAGATAGACTAACAACTAAGAGATCAATTGGGGTCAGCCCATATGAGTTAGTCTATGGATTGGAAGCCAAATTTCCTTCATAACTAGGGATCCCTGTTATGAAACTACTTCAAGAAAGTCAAGCTGAGCCCAATGATATGCAAATGAGGGTAAATCAAATTATATGTTTGCAACAAACTAGAGACCAAGTTTATAACAGAGTTCAAATCTTACAGGAGAAACTGAAGAAAGCTTTCGATAGAAGGACTAAGGCTGAGGATTTCAACATGGGTGACAAAGTTCTCAAGTGGGATTCAAGAAGAGAAAATAAAGGAAAGCATGGAAATTTTGATTCCCTTTGGAGAGGGCCGTTTATCGTCCAAGCAGTACAAGGAAATAATACTTACTTTCTTAAAATCCTTGATGAAACTGATTTGGATGAAGGTCTTGTGAATGGCAGGATGCTGAAGCACTATTTTGACTACCTTCCATGAATGTAGTATGGCTGCCCTTGTACATAATTTACTGTGTATAGTGTTTTCTTTAAGCATGTGAATAACTTAGTTTCAAGGATCTTGCAGAAGCAGGAAAGGGTTGTAGTTCAGCAAGTTTTATAAATATGTCAGTTTACCATTTTGAGGTTTCAAGATGAAAAGCTCCAAGTTTTGAAGGAGTAGTCAAAGGGCTAAGGCATGCTGACCTGTTGTTCTTGGTCTTTCAAGAAGAAAAACCATCCCCATGTGGAGCCACTGTTGGATACCTATACCAATAGGTTTCATATTTCATGATTGGCAAATTCAAATGCCAAATATGCTCTGCTTTGCTGATACAAAGCTCCCATATTCCAAGACAAGGCAAGGTGTGTACATGCCTTCATGTTTACTAAATTTTGATGGATGGTCCAACAGTCTAATCTGGATCATGCCATGTTTCAATTTTCTGTTGTAGAATAGAGAAAGAAGTATGTCCAAACTGTTTAATCTTGGCAGACCAATAGTTAGGCAGAGAAGCTAAGGTTCCCAACTGCTTAATCTGGGGCCTTGGAAGCAATAAGGGTAGTGTTAGATAGGCAATCAAAGAAAAAGCCAGTGGAAAAGAAAAGGCACATAAGGGTCTGCAAGTCCAAGTGCACCCTCCAAGAAGAAACAAAAAATTCTAGGCAAGTAGATGGGTAGGTAGATGGGGTTGCAGAAGTGGTGTTCCTTTCAAACTGAATCTTGCTGGTCAATACAAGGAAATCAACACAATGGAGCATGTCTAACTTCCCTTTTTCCTTGTTTTTCACTCATTACTAACATCCCTTCACCAGTTGTGTTTATGAAAGAATTCAAGGTTTTATGTTGGTTCTTGTTTCCTTCAAGAGCCACATTTCTTGTGCAAAATTCTTTTCATTTTGATCTACTCCCTAAGCTAAGTTGTTTTCAAATAAACTTAGTGATATCACTCCTCATTCACCTTCTCCCTCCATATTAACCTTTAACTTCTATTATCTAACTCCCTGTGTCACCCTTTCCCTACTATTATAACACCATGGTGTATAAATCCTAAACATTCTATAAATATCCCCCCCTTGGCATTTTAGCCATATAATTCACTACCAGGGAATTAAATTGACATCTGGTCAGTTTAAGAAACCAAGCCTTACCTTTTCTTCTCCTTCAGAACTCATTTACCTATTCAACCTTTCATTTTACCTAAGAAACCTTGGAAAAACCCATTTGCACCCTTTAACCCGCTCAAAAGGCAAAAATACCTTGAAAACCCACTTTTCTGCCTTATCCTAAGTTTGGGGCCTATGTGCGCTTTTATACAAAATTACATCAAAAACCCATTTATTCAAAGTTTTGAGCCATACGCCATTTTTGCAAAGAAATTCATTGAAAAAACCATTATTTTCGCATTATCCTAAGTTTTGAACTATGCGGGACTTTACAAATAAATACACGCAAAAACCATACAAACCCGTTAATATTTACAAGGGTCCCGCCGGGCACAAATCCCATGGAAAATACTTTTTTATTACCCGCCCGATGCCGTATCGTTCAGACAGCTTATCGGCCCGTCGACCGTCCGATCGAGCACTTTTCATCCAACGGTTGACGTGGATATCGGACCGGCCCCGACGTCCGAATGATAGCGTCTGATATCTGTCAGAGGCTGACGTCAGGCCTCGGCCACGCGTCGCCCCCATAGCGTATCGGATCCCCCTCTGACAGATTCCCTTCTGTATCATAAGCGATGCGATATGATACCACTGTGGTTTCTGGTTTTCCGCCAATCCGCTTGCCTGGGTCATCGCCGCATCCGCGCCCCCGTCCACCATTGCTCCACTTGTCCGCCACCTCACCACCCCCGTGGACCACTCATAAGCCACCACGTCACCTGATGACGTCATGCTGATGTCATCTGACCCTGACCCACCCGATGACGTCATGCTGACGTCATCCGAAAAAGGCGCCAAAATCCCAAAAATCCATATTTTGGCCAATTTTTTTGCGTTTTTTGCACTTTTGACAAAAACTTCTGTGATGCCATCTGCATCCATTTTACGTCCAAATTTGCACCAACCTGTTGAATTTCGACCTGGAGACCTTCGGCACGCCAACCCACCTGCACTTGTGACCCGGACTGTCAGTACACCAGGTATTTACCGTTGTTAATCCTCTCTGCGCCTGGTTTTATCTGCAATAAGCTGAAATTCACTTTAAAACACTGAGAAACACATAATTCACCAGCAAATCCCTTCTGCCCAGTTCCCATTGGAAGTTGAAAGCTCGAAATTCATTGGCTAAGCCTTTTCACCGAAGCTTTTTTAACCTACATTCTCTTCGCGCAGTCGTGAACAGGGAAACCGAACCTACACCTCAATTACTAAGAAAGAGTCTGCTAAACACAAGTATTTGCCTTCTCAAGTGTTGTGTGCAGTATTTCAACTGCTGCCATTGACCTTCCTGCCCTCTGTTTCTCAATTCACCTCTTCTTCCAAGAGAAACTCTTTTTCTGTTACTCAGCATAAGTAACACTAATTCACATACAAAACAAGAGTTCTTAAGTGACCATGGAAACTCCAGTAGCACCTATGGCCCTCAATATTGCCCCTTTGAATGCCCCTCAGAGAGAAATGGAGTGGCAAGCTTTAGCAAACCTGGATTACCAAATTGCAGAAGATTTCCTATCACAAAGCAAATTCCACCTCCACCTGCTAAATGAGTTGAAGGCCAAACATGTAGCTGGAACAGACATATTAGGCATCTGGGACTCCTTCCTCCCAATCTTCAAGCTTCCTCAGGTCAACCAATTCCCTGAACTAATTCACCTATGTGCTGAATGTTATGATCCCACTCAAAGAGCTATGCTTGACCCTTCAGGCTCAGTTGTATTCTACATCACCCCTGAGGCCATCAGAGAGATGTTGTAGTTCAAGACTGAGAAGAAATTGGTTCCCCTATCTTTGTTTGATCTGATCAACCAAGGAGCCAAGATGTTGACAGATTCTCAGATCACAAAGCTGAACCAACTGTTTATTAACTCTGATATTGTGCAATACCCTCCTATTTTTCATGGCTACCTCAACCCATTGGGCAGGGACCTTGCAGATATGATCAGTCCCATTCTGGGCTATAACTGAATTGAGTATATTGATGAGATTATATTGGTGATGATGCTCATGTTTTCCCCAGGCAAAGCTCCAATCTGCTATGACTATGCCACCTACATATCAGACAAAATGCATGAGAAATTTATGAACCTATCAAGGGAAAAGGTGTTTAAATACTCCTCTTACATCTACCACCTAATACTATACTTTCAACATGAGAAATTCCCTTTTGGTGTGAACAGGGTGGATGCACAAGGAAATCCAAGGTCAGTAGTGTACTGGGCCTCAGTTTTTCACTGCAGAACTTACTCTCCATACACTTACTGTGAGTTTATAGACCTTTTCATCCACCCAGCCATGTCTCTGTTCATGGGCTCACCTCCTCCAAGACTGACAGATGAGATGCAGAGGATCCTTCAGCTGTCCAAAGTATACAGCATTGGGGATTGGTATCTTTACCAAAACTACACCGTTATCAAAATATATGGTTGTGAGTTACCCCCATACAGACTGCCCAAATATGTGCCTATGAGGTTGTTTGCCCTTGAATACTTCAGGCAGTTTGGGAATGCTGATGTGAAGAATTTTTCAGGCAAAGGCAAGAAAGCACAGCTAAAGGTAAGAAACCAATTGGGCCACTTTATTTATAACAAAAGGGAGGAAGGCTGGCAAGAGGCAGACAGAATGCTAGAAGGCCTTGGCTTAAAGACCAGTTTCCTCTGGAAACCTTATGACCCAATCACTTCATAACCTTAAGAAGGGTCAAGTATAGGCTGTCCAGTTATGACCATGTGAGGTTGCCTCACATAGAAAAATATGCAAATCAAACAAAATGGAAGAGAGGCACCTTAGAGGAACCCGTCACCACAAGAAGAACTAAATGAAAGAGCAAGAAGAAATCTCCTTAAGATGGCTGACTTAGAACTTCCTGCACAGGTGTTCGCTCTTACAAGCCCTCAAGTGGGAGCAGCTGCCTCATCCTCCACAGCACATCAGGAGGCAGTCAAAACTACAGATCAAGCCTCCAACAAAGGCAAGGAGAAAGAATTGGAGCAAGAGCAGCCCCTTCGGCAAGAGCAGGTACAGCAAGAACATGTTCAACGACAACAACAGGTACATCAGCAAGAAAAGGAGCAGCCAGGGCAAAAAGAGCAAACAGCAGAGACCCCAATGGTCACTGAACAACAGCCAGCACAAATGGTGCCTCCTAGGCAGGAAACAAGAGCTGAAGCTTCAGTCCTCCAAACCCCACAAAGAGAGGACATAAGCAGGAAAAGGGACAGAGAGACTCCCCTCACTACATCAACAACTCAAGGGGAAAAGAGAGAGGCAAAGATTAAATCCATTTTCAGAGGAAGAAATGCCAATAGGGCAATCTTCGTGCATGGGCCTACCTAGCATGGAGGCCTCAGCAAGTTCCTTCCAGCAGGAACAAGAGAGGGCAGCAGGAGGAGAAGTTAGCTCCTCAAGCCAACAAAGAGGAGGTGAACAGAGCATCAAGCAGCAGTTCAAGGACATTAAGAAGAGAAATGAGCCCATAAGGCTGCAACTATATAATCATTTGTTGAAAATGGCTCCCACCAACCAGCAAAGACTCATGTCTGCTTATGATGTCCATGAGGGCAAAATGATCATGAGCCATTTCATGCCAGTCGTGCAGCAGCCACAGTTAGCTGCAGATTACATCAGGACCAACCTTGAGGTCCTTGCCAAGGACATCCACCCAATGGATCAAATTTAATTACACAAGCAAACGGGTGAGATGGTGTATGCCTCCTTGGCAGACAAAACATTGGTAAACTAAAGGCTAGAAAATAGCCTAAATAATACAACTGCACAACTTGAGTTGGAAAGGGCATCCTCTCAAGCAAAAGACAACAGGATCAAAGCTTTGGAGGACATCATAATAGAGCTTGGGCATGATCCTAAAGATGTCAAAGCAGTGTAGGAACTGTTGAAGCTAAGGGATGCTGATATGGCAGCACTAAGGAAAATGATCAAAATCCCAAGAACTCTTCATCCACAAACTGAAGAAGTTGCCCAGCTTAGACAAGACAAGGATGCAGCAGCTATGCTGGTATCACTGTATAAACAGCTCATCCAGACACAAGAGAAATTGGAGGAATCAAAGGCTGCACTTCAGGCAGCATTGCAACAAAAAGAGGCAAGACAAACTTCACAGCCTCCTCCAAGAATAGTCAATCTGGAAGAAGCCCCTCAAACCACTGCCCCTCCCATTCAGCAGACAGAGCAAGCAGCACCTTCTACCTCAGCACCAACAACAGAGCAGGCCGAAAGTCTGGATATGCAGAAGCTCAGAAATGAAATTCAAGTCTTGGAGGCCCAGATGACAGAGCTAAGTCAAGCCAAAGAAACTTTGGCTAAGCTCAATGAAAAATATGATAAATCCAAGAAAAATGTAGCTGAGAGAGAAAGAGAGGTAAAAACTCTCAAAAGGAGAATAAATCAGCTAGAAAAAGAGCTCACACTGGAAAAAGTTACAGTTGAGCTCAAGAGAATCCTATGGGCCAATATTGGCCAATCCATCACTAACCAGTGGGAATACATTGAGGCCATTCATGAGAAAATGGGGCTCATTGGAAAAGCACACAGGGAAATCCAAAGGGCAAGAGCATCTCTTGGCAGTATGCCTGAGGCTGCCACCAGAATGATTAATGTGCTAAATTATAGAACAAGTTCTCAGCTGATCAAAATGGGAATTTCCAACAGGACTGAGACCATTTCAATGGTCAAAAGGGTCCTGACACTAAGAAACCTGGTATAGACCTTAGAGAGAAGAAGCCAGGATATGCAGGCAGACATTAATAAATTCCAGGACAAGTTCATAGCATTGTAGAACAGAGGTCTTCCTAGCTTGATGGGCACCTCAGGGAGATTACTTTCCCATGAAAATTATGCTAAGAGGGTCAACACCTTTGCTACAAGTCAGATTGCAGAAAAGACCAGCACATCAGCAGAATCAGGGCCAGCATCAGGACAGACCCTTTTCAACAGGGTAGAGAGCTTATTCTTTATTATGAATGAAATCAATCACTTGTTTGATGAGCCTCCCAATTTTTATAAGTATACAGAGGCAGATGAGACCATAGAGGCAATTTTGAGGCATCAATTGCCCACACAGGAAGTCTGGAATAGTTTGATACAATTACTGCTAAACCAAAGCCAGTAATTATGTTTTTTCCTTTTGAAATATATAAATTGTCATGCACAGGAAGATTTTGATATGTCAGCACGTATGCAAAGAGAGGCTGAGCCAACTCAGCAAACCATTCGGCCACCACAGCAGCACTGACAGTCACAGGTGACAGGGCCAAAAAGATACAGGAGGGCATGGCTACACAGACACGTCATTCAGCAGTTATAACAAAGCGTTCAACCGACTCAGTGACCTCCAAAGGTCGAAATCTTCTGACATAATTAAAGAGCATTCATGTTGTATTGAAAGCTGTAATAACTTCCTATCTACTATTTCTGTACGAGTTGGTGAAGATATTTTATTTCTCAGATGACTCAATGCCTGAGATATTTTGTATGAAACACTTCTATATATTCCCCCTCGCATGAGTTTGCAGGGATTGGATGTTGGATGTTGGATGTTGGATGTTGGATATTAGATGTTATTGATATCTTTGATATAGTTCCTTTACTGTAAATTCTCAGAGAAGTAATACAAAGGCGGTGGAATTTCCAAAGCTCTGTGTTGTTTTGATGCATTGTGGTGTTTAGCTGAAAGTTACAGGATTCCTGCATATTTCATGGCACAATAAGTTTTTCTTTACAACTCTTTCACTATGTGTTTTGTTATCATTCATATCTCTTTCATGCTTTTGTGCTTTACAGTTAATGGCAAGGAAAAAGAATAGTTCCAAGATTTAATCACAAATTGCCCTGAACTCAATCTAAGTTGTTATAAGTGTTTTCTTCAGTTATAGTAATAAAGGTGTAATTCTTAAATGCTACCCTTTCACGCTATATCTTTCATAGTGTTTATTGTCTCAAGAATTCAAGTTTTGCTCCTGAGGAAAATATCTCTTTCTCACACCCCAGCTTAGTGAAAAATTCTTAATTGCTTTTCACTGGTTGTTTTCCTTTCACCATCATAATTTCAAGTTTGTTTTATGAAGTATCTAAATGGCCCTGTAATCCCATCTACTCAAACTCAAGATTTCAACAACCAGTAGCCACAGACTCCATTGCCCAATGGACTAACACTATCTTCATATTTCCACTTCAGATACAGAAAGACATCCTTCCAACCAAACATAAACCAAAACCCTTACTTCATAACTAGCCTAAAATCTCCACAGAACAGAGACAACCCTTAAAGAGAGAGCCCTCTCTGATTACAATTGGGCTAGAAGCTGTAATCCAAAGATTGGTTAGTGGTTACCCCGGCCGTATTCCCTTGGGAGTCAAAGGGAACAACCTGGGTGTTAACAAATATCATCTTGAAAACCTGACTACTGCTTCATCTTCTACTTCATCTCCAAACACATGAGCTATATCATTTTCCATTGTCAATTTACCACTATCTCACTAGTGTCATCATCTCCATCAACTCAGCCTATTGTAATACCTACACAACCCATTGTAGTGCATCTTCTTCCTCCTCCAATAGTCATGGCACTATTTTATCCTTTATTATTACCTGGTCAACTTGTTTCCCTACCTCAAAACTATGGTGAAAGACTCCCTCTGTTCGATGGTGTATCAGAGATTATAGCTCAGCAACATGTTGACAAACTGATATATTTTGTTGACCTTGAAGAGGTTGATGAGGAGGATGAAAATATGAGAATCATATCTTAGAGTTTTTCAGGAGATGTGAAGAAATGGTTTCGTAGTTTTGCAACCAATTCCATCAATAGTTACAAGCGGTTGATAGAGTTATTCTTGGCCCGGTGGTAGGAGAAGAAAAATCCATTACAGATTTTGGCAGAGTACAATTCTATGCAAAATAAACCCAAACGAGTCAGTGCAGGAGCTTATAACATAGTTCAATCTAGTTTAGAATTCCATTCCTAATGACATCACACCTCCCCCTAGTTTAGACCTCCTCCACTATCCTGATGCCTTCAATCCAGACATGGGATATCAACTTAGGGAGAGAGATCTTGCAACTTTGGAAGAAATGCAGTGCAATGTTGTAAGTGTAGAAGCCAATTTTCTTATCAAAAAGTTTAAAATAAAATTGGAGAAACCTGAGAAGAAAGTCACCATTAAGGAGGAGTCATCTTCTTCTTCTAAGGTAAATCTTGACACTCTTATTAAAATAATGGAAAGGATGATGGATAGAATGACTATTGCTGATAGAAAAGCGGAGCCTTCGATAAGGAATCTGAACTTCAGGGGCCAACAAGAATCACAGTTCCGAAATAAGTAGAATTAGAGGGAAGCCTTGAGGATAATGAAGTTCCTCCTGTCTATATTATTTTGAAACTCCGTGAGTTTATACTCCATAATTCCATGTTAGATTCTGACGCCTCACATAACCTGATGCCAAAAGCTATTA
Source organism: Pinus taeda (assembly GCA_000404065.3). Taxonomy (NCBI): domain Eukaryota; kingdom Viridiplantae; phylum Streptophyta; class Pinopsida; order Pinales; family Pinaceae; genus Pinus; species Pinus taeda. Next base: position 96,057 of record APFE030454351.1, on the reverse strand, counting down.
TGGACAAACTAGGATTAGATATTACTCAACCTTACCATGATTTGTATTCCTTTGATTCGGGGAGAGTCAAGTTCCTTGGCCTTATCAAATATCTAGTAGTGTCCCTCGACCAAATCCTAGGAAAAAAATGTATTGATGGATGTAGTGATCATTGATATACCTCCACGGTTTTGCATGTTGCTTTCACGGTCTTGGGGGCCAAAACTGAAAGAAACCTTGCAACTTGATTTTTCATATGCTACTATAATGTTATTTGGGCAACTCAAAAAACTATATTGTGAGAAGAAGATGAAATTCATGATTAGTAGCAAAGAAACACCAAATAATCACCCTATCCATGTTGTACATATCGATCTAGAGTCTTTCATTTTGTATAGTGATTTGAATTCAGTTGATGATGATAGTCAAATTGTTCATATTCAAAAAGTTTCGGATGTCATAAGTAGTGTACAGGAAGATTCAATTGAAAAAAGGCGGGAAAAGGATACTAAAAGTTTGCAGCTAGAAATTTCATCCGAAGGGATTGTTGAATCAGTGTTGGAAACTCATATTGTTGAGAGAGTAAGTCATCCTTTAGAAAATCAGAAAGATTAGTCCTCTAAAATTATGTTTCCTAATGAGGAAGAAGGTCTTTGGACCATGGAGTTTGATGGTGCATTGGGGAAGGAAGGAGCTGGAATCGGCATGTGGATCCATGGCCCCTTGCATAAATCATGTAAAATTCCTTGAAATGTAAGATTAAGTTCTTATAAATTGGATTTTGATTGCTTGAATAATGAGGCATAATACGAAGTACTCATTGTTGGCCTTAAAATTCTGAAAAAAACTGGGTGCGAAGAGAATTTCAGTTTATGGTGACTCCGAGTTAATAATTAAATAGGTAAAAGGGGAGTACCAGGCCAAGAATACAAGGATGAGAGCGTATAGAACTACTTTCCTTAACATTCTTAAAACTCTTTCATAGTATACTTTATCTTTGATCCCTAGAACTCAGAATATGATGGATGATTCTCTTGCTACTACAACAAGTATGGCTAAAATTCCTACTCATTCAGGTAAGAAGTATTCATTTCATGTCAAACACCACCTATCTATCCCTGACAATTTGATATATTGGCAAGTGTTTTGGGATGACAAACATATCAACAACTTTTTGGAGAGGGAGGATGAATTTATAAATTCCCATATTGATGATACATGTGATGAAGATGATCAGGAAATTGAAGTAGCAAAGGTTGAATTTGGGAGTTGAAAGACAATAAAATTCCACGAGGTCTTGTACCTTTGAAAGAGTTACTAGATCGTGATGATGTTTCTAGAAGCCCCACCATGGTCCCTATAGAAATAGGTGTTGAGGATGTAAACATTGGCACAATAGATAAGCCCAATATGGTAAAATTATCAAATGATTTATCTCTTGAGATCAAGAGTAAGTATATTACTTTGTTGACAAAAAATTTAGATGCATTTACTTGGGACTATTTAGATGTAAAGGAGTATGATAAAAACATCATTTAGCACATTATACTGGTCAAACTTGATAGAAACCCATTTTGCTAGAAGTTGAGGAGGATTAATCCTAAGTTGCTGCCATCGATCGAAAAGGGGGTAAATAGGATTTAAAAGTCTGGTATTATAGTTCCTATTTGATTTTTTGAATGGATGTCAAATCTCGTGCCAGTGAGAAAGAAGACCGAGGAGATTCTCCTTTGTATCGATTTCAGAAATCTGAACAAAGTGTCCTTAAAGGACAATTATCCCCTGCCAAAGATGGACCACATCCTGCAAAGGGTAGTTAGATCTTTCATAATGTCATTGCTTGATGGATACTCAGGCTAAAATTAGATTTTAGTGCACAAGGATGATCAGTTGAAAACAACATTCAAACACCATGGGGTACATTTACGTATGCAAAATTCTATTTGGATTAAAGAATGCAGGAGCAAAATTTCAGCGTGCTATGGACATTGCTTTTGCCAATGAAAAGGACATTTTTCTAGTCATTTACTTAGATGATCTCACAATTTTCTCTAAATCTGATGACAAGCATTTACATCATCTAAGAGTTGTCTTTCAGAGATGCATAGAATTTGACATTTTGTTGAATCCTAAAAAGAGCCTTGTATCCATGGAGGAAGGTAAGCTGCTGAGCTACTGATGAGCACTAGTATTGCAGCAAGAATGTTGCAACTCCTGGGGCTACCAAATTTACTTTATCAACCCAGGGTTTGTACAAACTTGGAGGTGACATTGGGTCTGCTCTTTGTCACTGCTAAGCTAGCAATATACCATTAAGGTTTTTCAAACCAAACTTCTATTGATTAAGAAGAAGCTTGATTACCAATGAGGAAAATGGAAATCTACACTAAAAGAAATCTCGTCTACTGCAGTAAGGAAAAATACTGAAATCAAATGCTTAAACACCATTCATCTAAACTAACTTCTAAGAAGATTTACTTTAAGATAATGCTAAATTATCATATGTGCAGTCCTACTTCCTAGGCATGCAATTTCAAACATAAAACATTCTACTGTTGTGCATGTAAATGAACAAAATAACTCTTTTTTCCTTTTTTTCTTTTTTTTTTGTGAAAGTGTGAAGGCTAACTTCTTTTGGTGATATGGCTGGTGGATTAGGGATGATGGAGGATGGTAAGATGGCTTGGGAGGCAAGTAGAGGTCCTTTTCTAGCATCCTAGGGGATTTTTCCACAATTCAGCCTCAAAATAGGCCACTACAGGTCAACCTACATGATTTCCTAATTCATCCTACATGATCTCCTAATGATCCTACATGATACAACCGAAACAAAGAGGAGGGATTTGGAAGGTGATGTAAGTCTTAGGGAATGTGAATGGTGGGTGAAATGAAGCAAGGAAGTGGCTAGGACTCCTTCAGAACTCAAAAAAAGAGTTGTGAGATGGTTGGATTTGCTTAACAAACTTGGAGAATTATTCTTGTGGAATGATGAATTTAGCGAGGGATTTAGTGAAGGAAAGTTATAACCATGGATGGATGAGGTTAAGATGGGGTTGCTAATCATGAAATATCTCTATACTACTAAAACTCTTCCACTACATCAATCATTGGGATTTATCCATAAATCATGTAAACAATAAGGATTTCAATTAACTAAGGAAAACATGATTTCATGAGCTAGCTACCTATTTCGTGCATGGGAAAACTTGGATGGTAATATGAAACCTTGATGAAATATAATGTAAGACTAAAGATAACAGAAATGAAAATTAAATCGTATTCTTAAAAACTAGTAAAATGCTGACCTAAGTAATAGGAAACCCTAAATTCCGTGAGAAATCAGAATTCTGTCTTTTTGGGATGCATAGGAGTTCTTCACTCAAATCATGGTCCCTGAAGGGAGGAGTGAGGCCAAATCCACCTACTAACAACTTTTTGATATTTGTTTATATTCCTAAGCTAATGCTGAAGCAATGCACAAATGAGAGCAAACTAATCAAATCCACAACTACTTGCAATGAAATGATGCTAAAGACAATTCAACCATTAATATATAAAATCAACTAAGAATACAAATACAAGAAGAGCAGCCTTCACTTCTAGGTTTGTGCCCTAACCCAAGAGCTACAACCCTCTCAGTCAACTAAGTGGTGGATCAAGGAAATGCTCATTCTCATTATCAACACAGAAAAATACATAACATTGTCTTCCACAAGTATTGAACTCGAAAACGCCTAGTGTTTTTACAACAAAAATTTGAATCCTAATGAGACTCTAGGCCTCCTTATTTATACAACTAAAGTCTGCAACAAATTCCTTAAATCTAGGGAGGCTCGGCTGCCAAACTAAAGATGAAATGGTTGTTTAACTATCATTGGCTCAACTGCCTTTTGATCTTCATGACTTGGCTATTTGTAACTCCGGGCTAGTGTGATTTGATGGAGGAATATTCAAATGAGTGAGGAGTAAATGAGGAGGATATATCCTCTACAATCTCTCCTCCTTGTCTTATTTGAGTTTCAACACTTAATTAGCCAAAATTTCCATGATTTTCTCTCAAAAACTTGCAATCAATGCAGATTAGTCCACTAGGCATAATATCTCACTTTTACTCATCTCATTAAGCAAAATATAATCAAAATATGTAAGAAATTATGAGAAGAGTTGATTTGAATAAGATAGGAGGTGTATTAAGGTCCATATAATTTCCCAATGATGAGGCTCATCATCCCCCACCTACTGAAAGTGTTTCTCATGCTTTGACAAACTCAATCTATACCCATGTCTTGTAGAAATTTTGAATAATATGACACTTATTCACAGAGATTATCTTGATTATACACTATTTGTAGAATCATGCATAATACATAACCCCCTCTACGTTGATCATCAATTTAGCAGTATTAAAAAACATTCACGTGCGCACATTGAAGCATCAACCACACATATCAACACAGTATGTACCCGGGGAAAGCAGAAAGATGAAAACCCCCAACTATCTGTCTATTATATTGATCGAGAACATGTAACAATACATAGTACAATACTCCTCACAAGTACTCAGTACTATCTCCACCTGTTACACACAAACTAGCTCAGATCTTAATCAATCACAAGTTCAAATCTCCTCTGCTACTTGCCTGCCTCCACTGCACAATCTTGCATGAGAATACTGATGAATGAATGATCCAAATTCGTATTTCCCTTGGGTATGCCACACAATCCTCATTGGCAATACTCAATCCATTGATTGTGAAAATCACATGCACAACTATAGTCACAACTGACAGTTGTCTTGCCCTTTCACTCACCTCGAACACTTGTCTCCACTAAACTGTCCATGCACTGAGTTAACTGATGTATTCTTTAGTTGATTTATGAGTTAATAATTAGTGAATTAATTAATAATTAATTCACATCACTCATCACTAGTGTATTTGTTAGTTAGACTAAATACAGCTAGTTCAACTAAGTCAAACTAAACACAACTCCATTAACTGCTCATTCAACTCCACAGAACTCAATCACTGAAGTCCTAACTAAAGTCCTCCATGCAGTAGCTCAAGTAACCCATATGAGCCATGTATTCCCTTGTGGCAGCTGCATGTGCCACATCCGTAGCTTGAACTGAAGTGCTCCAAGAGGATAAGATAATGTTTATAGTCCAAATATTATTAAGAGCTAATAATATTCAACTGTTCTATTTTTAGCCTGGCAGTCTAAAAATAGACTCCACCCATATGTCTAAAAATAGAGGTCCATCTATTTTTACCAACATGACCAATCATCCAGAAATAACATCCTACAACTCATAGACCATGATGCATATTTCTAAAAATAGACTTTGCACCAAAAATAGCCTGCAGGCCCACTTAGTGAAGGCGACTTATTTTCACTAAGCTCCATCATCTTGTTGCATTTTCAACACTCCCTCTCAACAAGATATGGGTTATCTGCAACCCCTTTCCTGTAACTCTGGAATGTTCTGCATGCAACACATCTACCCGGTCCACTTGCTCCAACAACACTTAGAACAAAAACACTCCCAACTGACCACTCTGTTGGTCTAGGAACATACTCTAATGCTGAAGCTCTACCTACTGCTAACAAGTGTTCCCTCTCTGAAATTTGTGCTACTGCAACATCCATGCATCTTGCACCATTGCACACCTCTCTGTGCCACCTAGCACTGTGAAAAACACTTGTGCATCTCGCATTGCTGCAGCATGCTAGCTATGCGTTGTCCTTGGATTCCCTGCAATGTTGCTCTAGCTGTCGCTCCATCCGCATTTGTCTCTTCCCAATCAGTCAGTTCTAGCGTCCACATTGGGGCTCCTGTAGCAAGGTCTCATCCAAGAGGTTGGGTACCTCAAGGATCCTGCCCCTCCTCCTTGGGACGATCACTCTATATCGCCCCACCTCCTACCTAGAGGTAT
>APFE030454351.1:71664-90122 GCA_000404065.3 Pinus taeda | reverse complement strand
CATACGAATTCTAAAACACAGAAAATAAACAATGCGAGATCATAACACATAAAACACATATACACAAAGATTTTCCCTTGGATCCCAAAACCGGGACTACCAACTTGATTTTTCATTATGTTCTTGTCAATGTTACAATACATATTTATACATGCCGAAGCATCCAATACCATGGACCGAAAACCATCACGTCCAAAAAACATGTGCAAAAATCATGCAGAAAACCATAGCTGTGTCCGCCCAACCTAACATAGGGTCCAAAACCAAAATTTTCTAGGGCGTTGCCCTGGACCCCATAAAGTGGGGTTACGGGGTGCCCTTCAAACCCCCTGTTAAATACGTGGAAATAATATAACACAACCCAACACTAACAAGTGCTCCCTCTCTGACCTCTGTGCTACTGCAACATCTCCATGCATCTCGCACCGTTGCACACCTCTCTGTGCTACCCTACATTGTGCAACACACTTGTGCCTCTCGCATTGCTGCAGCCTGCTAGCTTTGTGCTATCCTGGGATTCCCTACACTGTAGCTCTCTCTGTCACTCCATTCGCATTTGTCTCTACCCAATCAGTCAGTCCTGCTACTCCTCATCGGGGCTCCCGTAGCAAAGTCGAATCAAAGAGTTTGGGTACCTCAAGGATCCTGCCCCACCTCCTTGGGACGATCACTCCACCTCCTACCTAGAGGTATGGCTGCATGTGATCCCTCAGCCCACTTGGCTCGAAGTTTCCCCCTACTGGAGGTCTCTACATGAGTAGATGTCTCTACTCGATCTCCTCTCAACTTCCCCAGTTGTGGCTGCTCCACAACCTCCTGAAGCTATTGCACCAATTGTGGATCCTCCACCATTGTCTGAGACTTCTTCTGGCTCTGCATGTTGAGAGGTAATATACCCTCCCTCTCAACCACCAAGTCTCCATCAGTTGCCTTGCTGCTCAAGGCTTTGCATGCATCTTGAACCTAAAGAGCATATAGGTTCTTAACCCATGAACCAATCTGCTTCACCTGTCTAGTGATGATGTGTCTAAGGAAAACCTTTCCCTTACTAAAGACTACATCATAGCCTCTGTCTTCCAGCATCGCGATAAACACCAAGTTTCTCTTCAGTCCTGGTACATACTTAACATCGGTCAAGGAAATTTGAGATCCATGCTCCCTCTGAAAAATAATCGTGCCTACACCTGAGACACTATACTTCTCATCATTACCCATTGCTATGAGTATCTAGAGATCTTTCTCCTCCAAATTACTGAACAAACTTTTGTCGCCGGACATGTGCAAAGAAGCTCCACTATCAAGAAATCAACCACTTCCCATCATGGATGAAACCATGCATGCGAAGAGTGTGAAATCCAACTCAAACTGTGAAGCAAGTGCCTCACCTTTAGATCCTTCCCCGGGATCCCTTCTTGGATTTCCTCAATGGAAAATGTGAGGCATAATGGCCCACCTCATGACAACGAAAGAATCACACTTTCGATTTGTCAACCTTCTTCCCATCATTGGAAGAACTAGATTCGGAAAGAGAAACCTTCTCCTTTCCCTTCTTTGCCTTACTCGCTAAGGCACAGTTCTCCTCATCATGCATAGATGAAGAACTGTCTCCGGTGCTCCGTGTGATCTCCTCTTGCACAAGATCCGACCAAAGTCTCTCTAATCCTGGCAATTTCTCCCGACCATTGATAGAGTCCTAATAGGAATGCCAACTCTTTGGAAGACCAAGTAGAGCCAAGCTCAGCAAGTCCTCATCATCGACAGTCACCCCCACACTTCCCAGCTCATCCCAGCATTGGGTGAACTTCATGAGATACTAGGGCATACTGTCTCCATTCTCACACTTGATGTTTCTGAGTTTATCCTTGAGCGCCAACTTCCTCTAGTCACTCTTGCTTTGGAATCCGTTGAAAGACATTTCAACAAATTCGAATTCCACCAGCTCAAAAATCAACCGCTTCTAATCTAAAATTCGTGAGAACAAAGTATTTCTCGTATAGAGATCGATTATATGGGCATTCACTGAATATCTCACCTTCCAAAAGAAGGATGAATCTAGAGGCTACCTGGCCCGATTACACTCTGCCTGAAGAAATAAAATGTAAACACTTTCATAATAATAGATCCAATGATCAATCCTAGCTTTGATATCCTGTAGAAATCTCTTCTACAAATCAACCAGCTATGATACCATGTAGAAATTTTGAATAATATGACACTTATTCATAGAGATTATCCTAATTATATACTATTTTCAGAATCATGCATAATACATAACCTCCTCTACGTTGATCATCAATTTAGCAGTATTAAGAAACATTCACATGCGCACATTGAAGCATCAATCACACATATCAACACAGTATGTACCCGGGGAAAGCATAAAGCTGAAAACCTCCAACTATCTATATATTATATTAATTGAGAACATGTAACAATACATAGTACAATACTCCTCACAAGTACTCAGTACTATCTCCACCTGTTACACACAAACTAGCTCAGATCTGAATCAATCACAGGTTCAAATCTCCTCCGCTTCTTGCCTGCGTCCACTATGCAATCCTGCATGATAATACTAATGAATGAATGATCCAAATTCATATTTCCCTTGGATATACCACACAATCCTCATTGGAAATACTCAATCCATTGATTGTGCAAATCACATGCACAACTATAGTCACAACTGACATCTGTCTTGCCCTTTCACTCACCTCTAACACTTGTCTCCACTGAACTGTCCATGCACTGAGTTAACTGACGTATTCTTTAGTTGATTTATGAGTTAATAATTAGTGAATTAATTAATAATTAATTCACATCACTCATCACTAGTGTGTTTTTTAGTTAGACTAAATACAACTAGTTCAACTAAGTCAAACTGAACACAACTCCATTAATTGCTCATTCAACTCCACAGAACTCAATCACTGAAGTCCTAACTGAAGTCCTCCATGCAATAGCTCAAGTAACCCATAAGAACCACATATTTCCTTATGGCAGCTGCATGTTCCACATCCGTAGCTCGAACTGAAGTGCTCCAAGGGGACAAGATATTGTTTATAGTCCAAATATTATTAAGAGCTAATAATATTCGACTGTTCTATTTTTAGCTTGGCAATCTAAAAATAGAGGTCCATCTATGTTTACCAACATGACCAATCATCCACAAATAGCATCCTGCAACTCATAGGCCATGATCCATATGTCTAAAAACAGACATAGTCTAAAAATAGACTTTGCGCCAAAAATAGCCTACGGGCCCACTTAGTGAAGGCGACTTCTTTTCACTAAGCTCCATCATCTTGTTGCATTTTCAACATGTCTTTCATTGCTCTAGTGGCCTCCTTGACATCACATGCTTCACCTAGAGTTTTCTTTTCCTATGCATAGAATCCCGCCTTCCTCTCTATCTCCTCCCCCTGCTTTCTTTCTTCCTCTTCCTTCCTTCCTTTCAACATTCCTAAGAGTAGTGGTGGACTGAGTCTCAAGCCAATATAATTGAATTTGAGTCTTTGGAGAGCTTGCTTGTACATGGGTGTTATGTTCAGTGCCTCTCTCATTCTCTGAGGAGAATGATACGCTCTAATTTTCAATTTGTAGGGAAAAGCGTTCCATATCCTTTGTAAAGCTTGCATGTTGTCATCCCCTAATGGCTTGAACATGTCCTTAAAGTGTGTGATTGTTTCCTCTTGGGAAGCAAGGTGCCTAGGTTCAAGTTGAGGGCCATTTGCAATCAATTTATGGGTTTTGATGACAGCCATTGGATTTGATTGCTCAATTCTTATCATGAGGGGTTTTGTTTATTCTCTTGCCATTACTTTCTTCGTTTTTGCAGCCCTTTCTTTCTCATGATTCATCCATGTTGCCAAAGCCATCAAATGTAAGTCCCCTAGTTTTAAATTTGGATCCCACACATTCAAATCAGTCAAGGCCAAGTTGTGGAGGTCAAAATCAAACATTTTAGCTTTATCCTCCAATGTGCTTTGATCACAAAGATCAATGAATTTTCTAATCTTGGAAGGGCATAGTGCCTCTCTGTGCTAAAGTTTTGATTTGGAAATATAGTCATTGTTCCTTAAGATATAATACATAGGACTTTGCTGGCATCCTACACTGGATTGCCTCTAAGGATAGACTGGCCATGGATGCCAATTGAATCTCTTTTTTTTGTAGTTGTCCCTTTAACCATGCATTCTCTTCTTCCAATTAAGCTTTCATCATTGCCTCTCTGTCCCTTAGGCTACTCAATTCTCTACTCATCTCCTTTACTTTCTCCTCCATGTGGCCTATATCCTCCACTCCTTTGGATTTGGGAAATTACATCCACCTATGTGTTTCTTCCCTTTATTTCTCAAGCTCAAAGAATAAGGGGATGAAAATTTCTATGGAATGACTGTACCCCCTTCAATGAACCTGTAGTAGAGTCAAGGATGGGTTGAGGACTATGCTCCCTCAGTTATGGATCCTCCTTATTTGTTTCTTGCTCCATGATCCATTCTTTGTCGAATTTTTGAGTTTCATGTAGGTTTAGTAGAGTTTCCAATGGGATGGCCTTTGCTTCCTGTAGGTCCTTGTATGTCTCCCATGGGAGGCCTTATCCTTTGGATGAGGTAGATCTAGTGACAAGCCTCCTAACATAAGTGATAGCAGACTTGGGGAAGGCTTGTCCTAATGATCCTTCCTCTTGAATTTTCACAAGAGGAGCTATCTTTTCCTATTGTTTTGGTGAGTTTTCAATGACAATAGAAACTTTGGTGGGTGTTTGAGGTTTTCCTTGCCTGATCCTTGTACTTTTTCTTGTCCTAAAGTACAATGGAGTTTGTCTCTGTCTCTTCCCCTTTTGCTTGATAGGGGTACTTAGGGAAGTGAGGGTAGTCGCTGCCTCTTTCTTAGTGGTTTTGGAGATACCCTACGTGAGTCCTCCCCTTATTTTCCTTGCATTGTATACCTCTATTCTTATTTGTCTTTTGTCTCCCCTTTTCCATTCTCCTTCTCACTCTTTTCTTTCTCCTCTTCTTCTCCCTCTAGTTCCTCACTCTGTTCATCAGTTTCTTCCTTTGTATATTCTTCTATCTCTTCACCATTTTCTTTCTACTTTTCTTCGTCTTATTCCTCCTATGTTTCCTCTTCATCCTTGTCTGTTTCTTCTTCATCCCTCTCTGTTTCTTCTTCATCCCTTTCACTAGCAGTGGGGCTTTTGTCATATTCAAGGGCTTTTATGTCTTCCTCTCTCTGCATGTCTCTGAAAGTTTCCCATGTGATAGGGAGTCTTAGGTTTTGGAGGGAATCTTCTATGATAAGTCTAATTAACCCATGAAGGGCTAGTTGTTGATGGTTTCCTCCCTGCACCTTAATTCTCATATCTATTATTGATTGAAGAAGAAAGTAGGGTATGCTTAATCTGTTTTGAGGAGTTGTGTCTACTCCAAACCTCAGCTCTTGGAGAAGCCTAAAAGGGTACCCATATACCACACTATTCCTACCTTCACATGATATTTATTGATCTAAAATGGGGCTCTTAGGCTTCTTGTCTAATTTACAACGACCTCTCCCACTTTCAAAGCTTTAAATTTTTCCAAGTCTTAATGATTAACCAATGCAAAATTAAGAAATGCTTGAAAATATAGGTGTATGCTTGTATTTTTTTTATTGTTGAGTGCTTATGTTCATTTGCTTATGTTGATGTGAAACACAAATAACAGTAAATAAAGCAGCAATTCAACAAACCCCTAAGAAAATAATATAATATGGAGTTCACCCTGATATCTTGGGCTACGTCTCCTTGAGCTCTAATCAACTCAATTAGGCTCTCTGGGATTATGGCTTCAATTCTTTTACAAGTGCTACATTTAACTCCATTGGTTTACAGCTGAACCAATGGGCTTAGAATACCATCTTACCCCTGGCTGTCCTTGTTCTACAGACAAGTCTATGCTTCTCTGGACTTGACTTCTTCAGTCAGTGCTCTGAGCTTCTCAAGCTTCTGGTTTCTCTGACTCCCTCAGAATTCTGCATTTGTCTTTGGAACTCCCTCTCCTGTCTTCAACACACCTCAGACAACCAGCCATAGCTTGATCACTCGACCTCCTACTATGCTACAACTTCACTGTAGCCTCATGGCTCTTTAGAAGTCTATTAGAGCTCTCTGCCTTTGCGGCTCTACCTCCAACCTTTGGTGGCTCTACCTATTACAATGAGCTCAATTTGAGTCTCACACAACAGATACAATTAGTAGGATTGTACTTCGATCCCCCAAGTCTCTCTAGAGTACACAGACTCTCCTACCCTGTCTTAACACTGCCTCACTTGCTGCCTTTGCTTCTTTAGGTCAGTTCAGCTCTAGTTTCTCTACTTCCAGGTCTGCTTACTACTTCTTGGGCTGCCCCCTCTCCTCTTTATTAGTCTATGGCTTTTAAGCCAATATGCTTCTTGACTATTCATTTCTACTTCTCAACTTTCTGGTTCCCTACCTCCATCCGTTCGAATCCCTTCTTTCAGCGGTTACAGTCACTGCATAACGCCTTATAGGGAGGTGGCCACCTATTCCTTTAATGGATGAGCATGTGAGGTTCAGTAGAAATACTTGATCATTTGAAATGACCGTTATTTCCTTTTACTCCAAGAATGCCCGTGAAACATGAATCTCTGCCAACTCATCGTCCATGTCAGACTTCATAATCCCACTCAATCTACTTTATAATTTCGTCAAATCCGGTCATCCATTGGATCGCATCTCCACCATTGATCTGGACCCTCCAGATCCTACAATCATCGTACATATTGAGTGAATAACTTGCTCGATGTTTACCCATCCGATGTGAGCAATTTTCTCTCTCTTTTGCTGGACACGTGTCACTCGCTATGTGGCATTGAGCAGGACTCGGTCTAAATTGCTTACCACTTGAAGCCCTTTCGATATTCTGCCAGTTTCTGTGGAATCCCGCCTCAGATGGAACCGAAACACTTTCCGCTACATTTCATGATTTTTTGGGTTCTAGCGCATGCGGATCTCCTTCTTCGATAGGTTTTCCCTGCAATATGCGATTAGCGACTTGTCACTAATCGCATATCAAATTCCTCCCCTATTGACTCAAGCCATCGCTGAATTATCTAATTCGTGATAGCGCACATTACCATCGTCTGCTGCTCTGCACGCTTGATCAACGACCCTCATTGATTCACACTGATCGCAGTAAGAAATTGTCATGAGGATTCCTTTTATAAGCTTGATCTTCACAATATTTTTAATCTTTGGCATAAATTATAGAGAGTTCATGAAGACTTAGAGAGTTTTAGGATCCATTTTGGATCACACCTTCCTACTAAAAGAAATTTTAGTCCACCAAAGGACTGATAGACTGATCTAAGCAGTAAATGAGAGTAACAACACCCTCTTCTTTTAGCCTCCCTACACTTGCCTTTGCATAGTGCCTCTGAACCAAAATATCTGACCACTTCCTTGCTTGGATGGGTTGGTCGTCTCAGGAAGAACTGTTTTCCTCCTTGACTTCATGCAGAACTTCTGCTGTGAAGTTTACAGAAGGCAGTTTGAACTTCTTTGCCTTGATCCTATATCAAAGGTGGCTCAAATGAATTTGAAGTACATCTTCTCCACAAAACTTTCATCTGTACCTGTTTGAAAAGCTGCCAACAACAACAGGCATACAGCCAACAACTAGATGGACTAACTCCTACTTCAACAAAGAAACAAATTTCACATCTTGTGAACCCTTCCATGTCTTATATCTGCATACAAATGATTGACTAGATAGCCAGCCAATAAAACATGCCTTTACAAAAAATGACTCTTCAAGTCAAGCATGTAGGAAAGACTTTTAGGACTCTTTTCCAAAAGATGAAACACTTCATCATTATCTCCATTTTGGAGACCAAGTTAAATTCTCCCAAGCCAACATCACATGCATCTTATGCTCATGCATGCATTCCATCTTTCAATGTTCGCTTAAGTATATTGTACTTTCGAAGCAAAATGAACATACTATTGCAACAATAAAGTGAGTTTCTTACTCAACTTCTTTCCATTTACCATTTTGGTATGATCTTGCAAATTGCATTTATTCCACAAATAAATGCAAACAGATGCATCAAAAGACATGCAGTCTTAATTGGATAATAATTCTAACCATTTCTTACCAATCCATTTCAAAGGTCCCTCCTTTGTTTGCACATCAGCATCAATATGTGAATCATCCTGAAATACATCAATCATGGAATCTTTATTTCCATCCCTGCCATTTTATTTTTCCACCTTCTCCCTCAGCTTTGGTGGAAGCAGTGTTGGATTCAAAGTCCAACACCTTTGAACAAGATGCCCTTGCTTATGGCAGTAAATGCAACACATGTGCATCCTCTTGATAGCATGATTTGCCTTGTCCAATGGACCTTTGGATTTTTGCTTCTTTTCCTTCTTCTGCTTCCTGTATGCAGCCATTTTCTTCCAACATCTAGAAACATCATGGTTATCCAAACCACAAAAGGAACATGCAACGTTTTTCCCATACTTAGGTGGAAATCCATCATGCTTTGCAAAATCAAAAGGAATGTGTTTAGAACCAGATTTATACCTGCCTCTTTCACCTTTATTTCCTTCATGAGGAGGTGAAGCAAATGAAGAAGTGACTCCCTTTGGAACACCATCAAACTCTTCAAGGATGTTAGAGTCTCCCCAGCTCTCTAGTTCAAGTGTGTGCTTCTAAACACCTGCATCCTGCAATTGATGTTTCAAGATATTGCATTCCTCTTGGATGTAACTTTCACACTTCTGAGGTAGAGGGCATGAAATGAAACTCCTTCTTGAGACTGTTTCACTGGCTTTCAAGGCAGCTTTGGAATTCTTTCCATAAGACTGTCCATAGCCAAGACCCGAATATTTAGGCCTTTATTCAACCATTATTGGTTCAACAATACCTTGTGCAAGCTTTCCCAAGCCCTTTCCTTCATAGCCCATCTTGGACATTAGCTTGGAACCTATGCCTTTAGTATGTTTCTCAAAAGAACCAATACAAGTATTCTTATAGGAATTTGAAGACAAATTGAAATGGTTTACCTCTTCTTCAAGTTGATACTTGACAAAGGCTTCTTTGGAAATAAAGAGTTGTGACTCCAACTCACACATCCTTTTTAGGTTCATATTTGCAATATGAAGTTGTCTCTCCATTTCCTGCAATTTGTCAGAAAGCAACTCCTTCTCTTCCTCCACGTAATTCAACTGCTCTCTAAGTATGCTGCTCTTCCTACCATCCTCATAGATTTCTCTCACCATATCCATCATGGTGGACAAGTCGTACTTCATGTCTTCATCAAAGAATCTTATGAAGAAAGAAGAATTTGAGGACTCACTTGTAGAAGTTGTCATTATGCAAATGAACAAAAGAACTTCAAACAAGATTAATAAAGAACTTAAATTCAAACAACCTTTTGCAATAAACCTATTGTGCTTCAAGGATTGCTTTGAGGTCCTTTGGGATAAGAAAAATGCCTTCAGCCCTTCTTCCTTCTTGTCCTTCCTGGACTGAGCTATCAATAGCTTTCCCTTCACCTCTGTAAACTCAAACAATAGTCAGTCTACAACCAAGCATACAATCAATGAGACAATCAATCCTGACTGTCCAAACACCTTTCATACAAGCAATCTTTGCCCCATCAATCAGTACTCTTGATACAACCTTCTTTTAAGGTGGGGTTAATCAATATTAAGCTCCAATACCATTTGATCTGAAAATGGGGCTCTTAGGCTTCTTGTCTAACTTACAAGGACCTCTCTCACTTTCAAAGCTTTAAATTTTCCCAAGTCTTAATGATTAACCAATGCAAAATTAAGAAATGCTTGAAAATATAGGTGTATGCTTGTATTTGTTTTTGATTGTTGAGTGCTTATGTTTATTTTCTTATGCTAATGTGAAACACAAATAACAGTAAATAAAGCAGCAATTCAACAAACCCATAAGATAATAATATAATATGGAGTTCACCCTGATATCTTGGGCTACGTCTCCTTGAGCACTAATCAACTCGATTAGGCTCTTTGG
Organism: Pinus taeda; assembly: GCA_000404065.3. NCBI lineage: Eukaryota > Viridiplantae > Streptophyta > Pinopsida > Pinales > Pinaceae > Pinus > Pinus taeda. Next base: position 80,070 of record APFE030454351.1, on the reverse strand, counting down.
GATTATGGCTTCAATTATTTTACAACTGCTACACTTACTCCATTGGTTTACAGCTGAACCAATGGGCTTAGAATGCCATCTTACCCCTGGTTGTCCTTGTTCTGCAGACAGGTCTAAGCTTCTCTGGACTTGACTCCTTCAGTCAGTGCTCTGAGCTTCTTGAGCTTTTGGCTTCTCTGACTCCCTCAAAATTCTGCATTTGTCTCTGGAACTCCTTCTCATGTCTTCGACACACCTTAGACAACCAACCACAGCTCGATCACTTGACCTCCTGTTGTGTTGCAACTTCATTGCAGCCTCGTGGTTCTTTAGAAGTCTATTAGAGCTCTCTAGCTCTGCGGCTCTGCCTCGAACCTCTGGTGGCTCTGTCTATTACAGTGAGCTCAATTTGAGTCTCACACAATAGATACAATCAGTAGGATTGTACTTGGATCCCCCAAGTCTCTCTGGAGTACACAGACTCTCTATAGTACAAAGACTCTCCTACTCTATCTTAACCCTGGCTCACTTGCCACCTTTGCTTCTTCAGCTCAGCTCTGGTTTCTCTACTTCCAAGTCTCCTTACTGATTCCTGGGCTACCCCTTCTCCTCTCTATCAGTCTGTGGCTTTTAAGCCAATCTGCTTCCTGATTTTTTGTTTCTGCTTCTCAGCTTTCTGGTTACCTACCTCCATCCATTCAAATCCCTTCTTTCGGCGGTTAGAATAACTGCATAAGGCCTTATAGGGAGGTGGCCACTTATTTCTGTTTACTCCAAGAATGCTCATGAAACATGAATCTCTACCAACTCATCATCCACGTCAGACTTCAGAATCCCACAAAATCTACTTTTTAACTTCATCAAATCGGGTCATCCATCGGGTCGCATCTCTGCCATTGATTTGGACCCTCTAGATCCTATGGTCATCGCACATATCAGGCAGATAACTTGCTCGACGTTTACCCTTCCGATGTGAGCAGTTTTCTCTCTCTTCCACTGGACACATGTCACTCGTTGTGTGGCATCAGACAGGACTTGGTCTAAACCGCTTACTGCTTGAAGCCCTTCCGATATCGTACCGGTTTCTGTGGAATCCCGCCACAAATGGAACTGAAACACTTTTCACTGCATTTCATGACTTTTCGGGTCTTGACGCATGTGGCACTCCTTCTTTGAGGGGTTTGCCCTACAATATGCGATTAGTGACTTGTCATGAGGATTTCTCCCCCGTTGACTCAAACCATAGCTAACTTTGCTAATTCGCGACAATGTGTGTTACCATGGTCCGCTGCTCTCCATGCTTGATCAACGACCCTCATTGATTCATGCTGATTGCATTTAGCAACTGTCATGAGGATTGCTCTGATAAGCTTGATCTTCACAAGATTGTTAATCTTTGGCATAAATTATAGAGAGTTCATGAAGACTTAGATAGTTTTAGGATCCATTTTGGGTCATATACTTAATGAGGTGGTAGCTAATTTCAATCCAAGGATATGGCAAGCTTTCTCTTCTAACCCTATTTTTTTCTTCCATTGCCACCTCTCCTTCCAAAAAAAAAATTCTTCTTTTTAATTTGGTTGTTGCCCTTATCTTCCTTTCTCCAAGGCAAACCTAAAGGAAGTGTGGTAATTCTTCCTATGATTTCATGGGTGAGTTTTACATAGAGGCCTTTCACCACAATAGTGGCATGGGTCCTAGTCACTAGTATGGGGGAGAGAGAAAAATCTCTGGCCACTTCATCATCATATCCCCTCAAATTTTCAGAGAAACCCATCTAATTGTGCCTTGTGAATATCTCTAGTACAAGAGGGTGCTGATGAATTCTCACTGTGTTTGTGGGTTCCCTCTTGTTAAATCCCCCTGTCACTTTTCTCTGATGGATGTGGAGGGTTGTATATGTCTGATACCTAATTCTAATGGATGAGGAATTTTAAATGAAAATTCTATGTATAATTCCCCTAGACTGCAATCTTTTCAACAAAATAGAAGGCTTTTCTATATATTGTTTACTTGGAATGGTTGGAAGGTATATCTTCTACCTCCTTGTCACTGCTTGATGAAGCCAACCTTTGGTTTTCCCATTTAAAAATGATCATTGCCAATCCTGTAGGTGACTGTTCTATATCCTGTAGGATCTCCTATAGGCTCATCTAGTTTTTCTGTTAGGATCCTATAGGTGCTCCCGTGTTGGAAAAGAAACCACTCATTATCTTTCCTGTAGACTGCTTCAGGGTCCAAGAGAAACTTTTCTTTGGTGTAGCCTCGAGATTGTGAATGCCTCTATGCATGGGAATCAACATTTTATTTCTTCATATGGGTAATTTGAGTGGGATGGTATGCTTACAACTGAGGTACGAGTATCCATTTTTGGACCGTTGGTCCCATTACGACATCATCATTCTCCTTACCTCATAATCAACTCCCACTTCGAGCATCCGTAACTTAATCACTGTCGACCTCATCTGTCATTTCTCATGACTTGACTGCTGCCACGTGTGTAATGAACTAATTGTATTATCCTCGTTGATTGACCGAAGGTGGCCAAGTTAATTGGTGACATTTTTCTTATAAAACCAACTCTTTCAAAAATCTACATGTTTGATTATATTATGCTAGCAAGAGAGTTGAAGCGAGAGACATACCTATGGTGAGATGCCTTGATGCTACTTTGTTGGAGAGTGAAGGGCTTGCTGTGTATTTTATGCATGTGTTTTCCTCTTCTTCTTCTTTTTTCCTCCTTTGATGTTTTCCTTTGATGTGTAGGTACTGGATGGTGATGTTGATGATCCTACTGCTGCTACTAAGCTCTGGAGGAGTTTCTTTGACATTTGGGTCTCCATGCTGAAGCTGATTGCAACCTATGAATTTTTTTTTTGTGGGATAGGTTGCTATAGGATTTCCTACAGGATATCCTATAGCTACCTCTCCCTTATTTTTTTCTAATCAATCCTTCACTTCTGGAGCATGAGGATGGTTGACATGGGTAGAAAAGGGGTCTAGGGATTAGTGAATGAGAGGTATAGCTTTCAGGTATTGTCTCCTTGTTCTCTATCTTTATCCTCATTTATATTTTTTTGAAAACTGTAATAATTTTTTTGAAACTGACTTTATTGGATGAATGCAAGGGTGATCATGTTGGAGAGAGACATGGTAATGATGTGGTGAAGTAGAAATTTATTTTTTGACACGAGTAGGTCATCCCCTTTCTCTAGGGTTACTTTCCTTGGGATTCCAAAGCCATTGTAATTCCTACAAGATCATCCTGTAGGCTTTCAGGGAATCCTACAGGTTTACAGGGAATCATGTACAAAACACAGAACCCTTGCAAACTGAGCTAGATGAGTTAAAAAATGGATGGAAAGATGGAATGATGAATAATATGGAATGAAGGAATGAAAGCATAAGCTATATAGGTCCTTTTGATCCACTCTTGTTTCTATAATCCTCCTCCTGCTAACATGTAAACAACATTTTGAAAGTTTTCTTTTCTCTCTCTCTATTTTTTGTTTTGAAAATGACTAGTCAGCCTCCAAGAGGTTTTCATCCTATTTTCTTGCCTTGGGTGCCTCAAAAGAGGTTTTCACCTAAAGATAAATTTTTTTTAACAACATTGGGCCACCTCAAGAGGTTTTCGACCCAATAGTGGGACTCAAGTGCCTCATGGAGGTTTTCACCTGATTCTCCTTATTTTTTCTTTTTTCAATGACTTTAAGGGGTAGAAGCTAAGATTTTCTCTACCACCATTACTGTCTTTATGATGCCATTAATGAATTCTTGCTTTGATAAGGACTTCTTGTAGACCTTCAATATGTGCCCACTGACAATTAAAAGAATACCCTCTACATCAAAAGTTCTTATCTGAACTGAAACATTATCATGACATTTCTCTATGACATAAGGACCTAACCATCTAGTCCTTAACCTTCCATTAAAATATTTGTATCTGGAATCATACAACAAAGCCCAACCACCTTCTTCAAACTGTTTGTCCTTTATGTTCTTGTCATGTCATATCTTCCTTTGAACTTGAGTCACCTCTGTGTGTAGGAGGGCTTGTATTCTAAACTCATCTAACCCATTCATCTAGAGTAATCTATCTTGTTGTGCACTCATGAGATCTAAATCTAGTTGTGCTTCCATTCTCAGTGTATTGTACTCAAATTCAATGGACAATAGGGCACTTTTCCCATAGACCAACTCATAGGGAGTGAATCCACTGGTGGTCTTCCAGGTGGTATTGTAGGCCCAAGTGGCCTCAACTAATCTATCTTCCCAGTCTTTTTTGTTTCTGCTAATATTTGGTCAGAATTCCCTCCAGCGCTCTATTGGTCCTCTACTTGCCCATTAGCTTGTGGGTTGTAAGGAGTGTATGTTCTATGCTTGAACTTGTGTTGGCTTAACAAATTTTCAATCATATGTGATGTAAACTGGCTGCCTTGATCAACGACCAATTCTCTAGGGTACCCAAACTTATAAAATACATTTTCCCTTAATAAATCAACCACTTTCTCCTCTATTTTTTCCTTGATTGCATTGGTTTCAGCCCACTTGGTCAAATAGTTAGTGCACACAATGATGTACTTATTTTTCCTTGATGGAGGGTCAATAGGTCCAATGAAATCCATGCCCCACTTGCCAACTGGCTCAAAAGTCACTTGAGGTTGCAGAGGAATTTCATCCCTTGGAGTAGGCTTTCCCATCCTTTGGCACCAATCACACTAACTAGTATACCTTCTCACATCTTGATGAAGAATGGGCCAATAATACCCATCTTGTAGCACCTTAAATGTTGTCCTCTTGGCTGCAAAGTGACCTCCACAAGGCCCATCATGACAGTTCAGAAGGATGTCAAAGACTTCCTCGTCCCTCACACATCTTCTCAGAATTTGATCCGGGCCTAGTTTGAAGAGGTTTCCCCCAATGCAAGTGAATTGGGCGCTCTTCCTCACAATCTTGATTTTCTATTTGAAGGACAAATTCAGTGGGATTTGTGCAGACAACAAGTAGTTTTTTATGTCAGCAAACCATGGAGAGAGAACTAAAATGGTGAATAAGTGTTCATCTAGTAACTGATAATCAACCGTTTCTTGCTCCCCTATAGGCAAAGTTAATCTAGATAAAAAAATCTACACCAACATTCTCCTTGCTAGGCTTATCGATAATAATTAGATCAAACTGTTCTAACAAAAGTAACCATATAATAATCCAAGAATTCACATCAGGTTTATTCATCAAATATTTAATTGCAGCATGATCAATATGTACAAATGTTTGGTAACATGTAATGTAATGCCTAAATTGGTTCAATGAATGCACAACAACTAGGAGCTCCTTCTTAGTTACTGTATAGTTCAGTGCGGCCTTTGAAAGATTCTTACTCATGAATTAAACGACATAAGGTAACTTGTCATCTATCTAGCCTAGAGCTGCTCCTGTGGCTTTGTGAGAGGCATTAGCATGTATATGGAAAGGAAGGGCCTAATTTGGGCCTCAGAGAATAGGTGCAGTGGTCAACTAGTCCTTCAGGGTGTTCAAGGCCTCTTGACAATTTTTTGACCATAACAATTCAGAGTCTTTGGCCAAGAAGCCAAATAAGGGAGAAGCTAACTTGCTAAAGTCTTTTATAAACCTCTGATAGTATCCAGCTAAACCTATAAAACTTCTAACATCTCTCTATTTTTGTGGTGGTGGGATCCTTTGGATGATGGCTATCTTATTTGGGTCCACCTGTGATCCTTTCTGGGATATTGAATGACCTAGAATAGTCCCTGCAGTCATCAAGAACTCACATTTTTTGGGATTAAGGGATGGGTTCATTTTAATGCATTTGTTCATTACCTTACCTAAGTTGGACAGAGCCTCCTCGAAAACACACCCATAGGGTGTAAAATAATCAATATAAATTCCTATTACATCATGGACTGGCTCAACAAAGATAATTAGGACTGCTCTCTGGAAAGTGGAAGGGGCATTGCATAGGCTAAAAGGAAGGACCTTATAGGTGAAAGTACTCCAATGAAAAGTGAAGATGGTTTTATCATGGTCTTCCAGACTGATATGGATTTGATTGTACCTACTGAACCCATCTAGGAAAGAGAAAAAAATTTCCCCGCTAGGCCATCTAGCGCTCGGTCAATGAAAGTGTTAGGGTCCTATAATTTATAAGATCTCAAGGTGATTGAGAATTTCACAATTTGCAGGTTTCAAATTGTTCATAGATTTCAATATTGAATTGATTTCACAAAAAAAGATGAAAAGAGGGTATATGAAAAAAGAAGAAAAAGAACAAAAGAAAACAAAAAGAAGAAAAAGAAAACCCCCCAAAAGTTGTTCAAATCATAAAGTCTAAGAATGATTGAACAAATTTCAATTTCTGTTGATAGGTTAGAAAATAAAGATCTGCCAAACAATTTAATCTTGGCAAATCAGTAGCTATGTAGAAATAAAATTGGTTCAACTATTCAATCTAGACCAAGGGAGAAATAATTGATAGAGTAGGTTAGAATTCAAAAGAAATAAAAAGAGATAAAAGGAAAGGGTTTTCTAGTCAACGTACACTCTGCACAAGAAAATGAGAAAGAGAATCTAGATTAGAGAATAAGGGTAGGTAGATTGAAGAAAATTCAAGGAAAGGGAAAAGACATTAAAAAAAGAAAAACCCTTTTAAAAAGGTTGAAAGGCATATTCTAATGTTGTCCTAAGGTAGGGAGAAAAAATCAAAAGCAAAGGAAAGGCCTTATGTTACTTTCCAATATTATTTCTTCAAACCTTACCCCATACCCTCTTAACCTATAGTTTTCACCCCTCATTTATTCCCTACCCTACCACACACTCACCTATCAAATCATATCTAATCTACCCATCATCTATCACTCCATCCCTGCGCACCCTGTCTGATCCGACAACCCTCGTCCCCTTCTAGCCCCCCTCACCCTTCGAAAGTTAATCTCGGGGGGGGCGAGGGGGGGGGGGGGGGGGGGGGGGGGTTCGAAGTGAGTTGTTTCCATCCTCTTACATGTCGCTCCATCACAAGTTCGCACCCCCCCTCACATACCACCTACTGCTCCCCAATATGACTGTTGGATACTTCTGCCACCTCACAGCGCCAACCCATCCCATCTGCCCAATCATCTTCGTTCCTGCCATTGGGCAATCAATGGGTTGGACCATTAGTCAATGGTCACACACAAATTCAAACCAACCCAACGACATCATTCCAAAGTCATAAAACCACCAGTTCATGCCAATTTCAAATTTTAATTTCTATCTTCACTTACAGGCATGTCTTCCTATTCACCCATACACATAGAGCGTGTAGTGAAGATAAGGAACACCAGTACTGGGTAGGATAACTTATTTTATTGCAATAGTAAAAATTTCCCATTCTGGAATCCCACTTCTGATTAATCCCTTTTTCTTTCCACCTCACTGCATTCCCTTTTCTTTTCATCCCATTTCTGTTTCAAATTCAAGACAAGGCTACATACAGAGATGAGTTTTAGAGAAGACAACCGTCACACTGAAGAAGAAGGAACAAGAAGTCTTTAATCCAACGGTGCAACCACCGTTGGATTTAGATCACTTACCATCGGCGACATAGATTTTAAAATACATGAAACACTATCAGAATTTGATTTGTTTGACATATATAGCTAGTGTCAGGACAAATTTGTATAGGAAATGGATGACATAGGCCTCTGGGACACTAATATGTCGTTTTGTATCTTTACTAAAACACACTGTTGCCCACAACTGATTAGGAAATGTCATTCATGTTACAACCCACAACAAAGGGCAATGATGGCCCCAATAGGACATATTTTGTTTACAATTGATGCCAAGTCCATCATGCACATGGAAAATTTTAGGGGCAAATTTTCACCCTTGGGCTAAATTAAGGGGTTTTATATTTTTATTGGGCGAATATTTTGTATCATAGTACATTTTTACAAATAACCTCAAATTTATTTTATAAAAAAATTAGTTATGGAGTTTAGCCCACCTTATTTTAAGGGAGACGGTAAAAAAAGTAAATTTAGGCCTTGAAATTAGGAGTTACAATCTTCCAATTCGCCCACATTTTCAAGAAATGTACTTATGATAGTTATAAATAAAAATAAAAATAAAGTGGAGGTATGGTAAATAAATAAAATCTCTTAAGGAATTTAGACTTCTGTGATCCATAATCTTGTTTAGAGAATAATTTCGGCAAAATCACATAACAAATCATTTGTCTACGCGTTTCGAACCAACTAGTGTGGTTCATCGTCAGGACAAGTTGAAGATCCAATCTGAGTGATGCAATAAATAGGGACATCAGGTCATTCCAACAGCTAAAATTGACAAGGTAACGGTTAACTGGACCTCTAACAGCTAGGATTGACCAGGCCCCAGGGGGAGGGACCTAAATTTATTTAATTATTT
>APFE030454351.1:56835-69083 GCA_000404065.3 Pinus taeda | reverse complement strand
TAAATTAATAAAAATATAAATAAACGAGAGGTATGGTAAATAAATAAAACATTTTTTTTTATTTACTCCATATGTCACATATGTCACCTTATATTGATGAACATGCAAGCCTGTAAATAAATAAAAATATAAATGAAGTGGAGGTATGGTAAATAAATAAAACCTCTTTTTATACTTCAAGGGTATGGTAGATAAATAAAAATATAAATAAACTATAGGTATGATAACGTCATAAGCCACCTTATATTAACCCTAATATTAACATTAATAAAAATAAAAATGGCACATGGTATTGATCCATGGTATTCACATAGAATGCAACCTATTTAAGGGGGGAATTAAACTAGCATAGATCCATCTTTACTCTGGATCAGATATTGTGATATGCAAACTAACATAGAGTGAAAAATATTTGATCCCTCTTGGGGCTTGGTAGATCAAGAGTAAAAATAGATCTTGTAATTTAATGTCACTTAAACATTTTAACTTGGTTAAAATAAAATAAAAATAAATAAAAATCAATTATTAATTTTATTAATTTTTATAAATTACTAATAGTAGTTTTTAAGCTCTGTTTAGATACCCATGTATTGACCCCTGGTAATACATGGTATTCATGTGAGCATAGGCTATTTTAATGGAATCTTTCACCGTAGATCATCTTATTCAAGATCTACTTAAGTGTTGGGAGGATTAATAGTTTTCATCCCTCTTAAGTGGGTTGATGTGGAGTTAAGATGGATATAGGTTGGTTTTTATGATAATGAATATATTAAATAGACTTAGGAAATTATATTGTAAAAAAGATCTTAAGGTGAATGGTTAAAGCTACATTTAGTCACTTCACAAAATTTAGTAAAAAATATCAATATCTCCATTAATATTGGTTTTTCTGATTTAACAAAAAAAAATCAAAACAATGAAATATTAACTATTTTCGCATCACCCTCACACAAAAAAGATAATCGCTGCCAGATTTCCTACCATTTTTCAAACATTCTCAATATGATATCTTTGTGAAAAATTTAAGGTACTGACCTTGGATTAGTTGTTTGAAAAATATGCTAGTTTGTACAACCTTTCATCTTCTATGCTATTCTTAGTTTGTTGTAATAATCTATAGGGGTTGGGTCACTGCACCATATTGTCATAAAAGGCATAGATTGTGCACCAAAAAAGAAATTAATCCACATGTTACAACGCTGTTAAAAATGATATGAAGGCAGTGAATTATGCTAATAAGAAATTTAGATTGGGAGAGATGTAATTAAATTTTATTATTTAATTGAAGATTTCCAATTAAAAATAATAATAAATCTACATTTATATATTTATATATTGATTGGAAGGCTTCTGACAACAGTCACTTCTTTCCATTAGGTCCCCTTCAGGCCTTTGGGATGCCTACTACTTCATTCATTATATTATATAGTTGGGGCTTGCTACTTGTTGGCGTGTTGGGATTAAAAAACTTGATGTTTTTTTTTTTTATATCTCATAGTTGGAGTATATGGAATAAGAATGAAATTTGATAACTTGAAAAAAGTGGTAGCTTAACAAAAGTAGTAGAAAAAACATTAATCTCTCCTACCATGACAAACATGACCACTAAAACTTGCAACATTGTTTGTAGGAAGTGAAAATTATGTTTCTTTTTCCAAACATGTATGTTAGTATATTACAGTTTAATGAATATGTTTTATTATTATCATATATCGTTCCATACTTTAACAAAACATTCGCCAAGACTTCACAATGTTTTATTATTCAGTGAAAGATTTTCTAAGATCTTACAAAATTTTGTAATTCAGTGAAAGATTCGCCATGACTTTACAAGATAATATAATTTGGTGAGAGATTCGCATATATAGATATATATATATAATATTATATATATATCTATATATATTATATATATATATATATTAATATATATTATATTATATAGTGATAAAATCGCCTCTCCATTTTCCTATGTATGATGGGGTTCACCCATTTATTATACATATAAATTTAGAGTGTTCTTTAAAATTTTCCCTGCTGTCAAATTTTGCAAGGATCCAGTACATCGATAGCGGATGTCGAATCTCATGGAAATGGCTATTCACATGTTGAACGCTGACACTTGCACTCCACTTTGAAAAGTGGCCAAAAAATGGAAAATCTAATTGCACCATCAGATTCGTGTTGTCGAATACTGTAAAATCAATAGTTAAATTTTTGAATTCTGACAATGTGAAAATATAGGGTTAAGGAATTTTTTAGATTCCTCCTAGATTCCTCAAAGATTCCCTCCTCTGGGTCATCTGAAAATCCGTTGCTTAGATCATAATTTTGTTTGCATCATCAGGTTCCTTGCAAAATTCTGGGAAAAATGAGTATGAAGTTGGCTACATTCTGCCTCTAGCGAATTTCAGTGCCCAAGGAGTTTGGAAGATTCTCTCAAGATTTTTTAAGATTTTTTAAGATTCTCCTTCGCTGGGAATCTACAAATATGTTGCGCAAAAGGAGAATTCGATCTTGCCATAACATTCCCTGTGAAAATCTGAAAAAATTGATTGTAAACTTGGTAATTTTCTAACAAAAAATATTTTTACCTCCTTAGAAAATCTTTGGGTATCAAAGAATATTTTGCCTCAAAATAAGTGCAAATCATGGTTCTGTGGTATAAAACTTCATTCTTAGCTTTCATCTCACTCTATGTTGCCCGTTCCACTTCCGTATATCCCTGTGCAAATCCAGAGGAAGGTTAAATATATGTTTGAGGGCAAACATTATCAAAAAAGTGCTCATGTTGCCTTGGTTAAGGGAGAGGCGCCCATGGTGGGAGGTTGGGGAATCAAATCCCAAGCCCTCCAAAAACACACGTTACATGTTTTAATTTTAAACATACGGTTTGTTTGTTAACGATTATATTACCATGTGAGTTGGCGCATTAATAGTTTGGCATACCGTGATATTATTGTGTGACCGTTGGCATATAAAACTTGTGGGTCATATTATATGGTGTTATAACCATAACCCACCGTTTTTACATATTCGTTGAAATATGTTCAACCACCATTCTCTTTTCGCATAATTCGTTGGTTTGAAATTTGTTTAATATAAACATATTTTAATATATAGTTATTTTTTAAAATTATTTTTATATGATTTGCTAACATATTATAACTATAACTATATTTTAATATATTTTTTTTTTTTTAATGAGTTTTGTTTTTATATGGAATTTTTATATTTTATATTTTTTGTCTTTTATGCAGGGTTAGGAGACAAATTCTAACACGCCATGTGTCGATGTTTTAGTTGTTATTCAGTTGCCACATAAACTTAGTGGGTCCCACCTGCTGACTGGGATGCCTTGTCATGTCAAACTTTGAAGAGCTCTATATTTCACATATGATCTTGGTTTGACAAACCATTCACTCTGTTACGATCAAGACGACGAGATCTACACTTTGGTCCTAGTTCAAAAACATTATGATCATTTTGATTTTCGACCCTTTCTGAGTCCTCTTAGACTTCTGCATGTGTCTGGAGCCACCTAGATCAATCACAGTAAGGTCATACTCTTAAAAGGTTTTAAGAAAACCAATCATAGCATTTCAGTATGCTCTCAATCTAGGGTGTTTTGCTGAGTATTGTCCTTTAATTTGTTTGATGATGAGTTCAGAGTCTCCTTGGACAGAAATTTTTTTAGCACCTATCTTTTTAAGAAACTTCAAGGCTAATAATAATGCCTCATATCCTGCTATGTTGTTTGTACATAGAAAATTCAGTTTATAAGAATAACCTTGAGCTTGATTAGTCATTGGATTATATAACCAGACTCCTGCTCCTGATCCTATTTTTCCACATGAGCCATCAAAATTCATATTCCAAAGAGGCTATGTTTCAGGGTTTTGCTGCTTAATGGGTATTTGAGCATTAGGTCCTTCACTGAGATCACTTTCTGCCTACTTGACCTGTGTACCTATGTCTCCATCATTTCCATTGTATAGTATGAAGGAATCAAGAACAATATGGATAGAGTAGAGGGTATAGTTGTCTAGCGTTTCTTGGCTACTCACCATGTACTTCATTAAGGTTTATCTATAAAGTCTCCTTGGTTGGCTGAATACTGGTATTGTGGCATATGTCATATCCATTTGTAATGTTCCTTGTAACTTAGCTCCCCAATATTGATAATAGCATACAATACTTAGGAGGAATGTCAACTACTACTATATCCATCACTGAACATTTTGTTGATATCTAGGTTAGCATGACACAGAGGTCCTTAATGAGACCTAGACATCTAACCTTGCTAGAATCAATTGAATATAGATCTTTGTATGGTCTAGTGACTTCAAGTCCAAGTTTCCCCATATCAATATTTGGCATGAGATTATGTGATGCACTTGAATCCAGCATTGCATTATGAAGGATCTTGTCATGAATATTAAGGCTGACATAGAAGGGAGGAACACCCCCTTCTTGAGGCTTGCCATCAACTTCTGGTCCAAACAACAGTTCAAGCTGGTTATAGTTCAAATTCAATGTATCATTGTTTTCTCCTACATTGAGTGCTTTTAGAACTTGGGACCTATACACATTTTTGTTTACCAGTTCAGTAAGAGGAATAGAAACCTTGAGTTTAGCAATTTCATTCTCAATGCTTAAGGGTGCTTAGTTTTTGAGAAAATTTGAGAAATCAGTTCTTTCGGCGATAGCCTTTGTCATGAGTTTTGTTTGCTAACTTGTAGTAGGCATTGCAGATTGGACAACTTTTGTTGAGGCATCAATTGTTTTCTTAGCAATATGTTCTATTTTTCTCCTTTCTGGATTGTTTTCATTTTTCGTAGAGCTTTTAGCTGTCTTCTTGGGGCTAGGCTCTAAATTTTTCTTGGAAAAGTTATTAGAATCATTTCTATTTGAGTTAATAAAAACAGTTCCTATTCCTCTTGTGTAAGAAAAATAGAACTATCTTCATTGGTTCCCATCAAGTTAATTTGATTTTCCTCAACTTCTTCAACTACACTTACACCTTCATCAACATAATTTTCTTGAAGCGGTGGCCTAATTTGTTGATCTAGGCCTCTTTGATCTCTTTGTCTGATTTGTGGAGTGTTTCTCATAGGGTTTAGATTTTGGTTCTGTTGGACAGGCGGATTTTCCCTAGGAACATTCCTATTATTTTTACTTATTCTCTCCATCATTATTTCTGTTAGAGTCGGCCTTGTCAAGTCCTCCGTCAGGGATCAAAACTCTTTATGCATTTCATGATTAGGTGTCCCGCTCCACTCTTCCAGTTGCATTTCGCTAGGGACATGCCATGACCTGACGGAGAAATTCATGCTAGTTCGTTTCCCTCAAGTCTGGCCCATGCTGGTTCAGGTCTTGGTCCAAAATCAATGAAATTAATGATAGTCAAGGGTTGGTCCTATTTCAGGACATAGTCATTTTTGGTTTGAGTCTAAAAATTCATCAGTTTGATCTTTGAAAAAAACATGTCCAGAAACAAGCCATGCAGGCCAGAGGGAGACCTTATACACCTACATTGCAGAAAGCTTCATCATCATGACAAGAGACATCGACTCTTCTTCAAAACTCTGTTTTGAAGAAAAGTCAAGCAAGGTCAACTATGACAAAATTTTCCAGAAATCAACAGTTGACATTTTCAGATGCAGTCATGGATGTTAAGAAAGAGGCCCAGTCACACAATCCCTGCAAAGGAATGCCAAAGATTTCATCATTTGAGCCAAAATTTCAAGGAAAAGGTGAAAATCAGTGTGTTTAAAGGTCAATGCAAAAGTGCAGAACACAAACATTAGAAAATGGGTTTTTAAAGAGGAAAAAATCAAACCAATTTCTATCAAGCCTATAAATACAGATTGTGGCCCAAAGCAAAGCCACTGTGCCATTGGAGACTTAGAAAGACATTGCAAAAGGTGGGAGAGTGAGATTGGTGAGTGTTTAAGTGAGTTGGTAGGTCATTTGGGAAGCGCGGTGCACACAAGCAGGAGCGTGGCGCATACACAGTCCAGCAGCTCAAAAACAAGGCAAAATCGTTTCAAATCTTTGTGAAGCCCATCAAATCAAGAGGTAGGCTTTATGACACCTCTTGTACATCAATTTTGTCAATGATATGGTGTTTATAAGATGTTTAAATGGTACCCAAAAGCACAAGGCCATCCATGGAAAAGATCACCAAGAAAAATGATAAATGGGGTTGGAAAATTGTGATGATGCCACCAAGGTTCTGCTCCCCTCCCCTTGTCCCCTCACCCCTCATCATTCTCTCCTCCCCTCCATCATGTTTCCTAAGAAAATCATCCTAAATTCACCACTAAAACCCCCTCCCTTGTTTTTCAAAGCCATCTGGGTGACTTTTACAGTGCGTGGCGCACACACAAGGTGGCGCGGCACACTCAGGGTGTGTGGCGCACTGGGAACCCGACCACAGTGCAAAATTTCCACTGGCGCGGCGCATACCCAGCGTGTGGCGCACTGGGCAGAGCGCGTAGCGCACAGAATTATAAGCCCAAAATGCACTAAATTGCCCAAAAATTTTATGAATGACCCTCAAGGTTGGAGAGGTAGCCCAACTACCTTCATCATTAGCGTTTAAACTTGAAGGGGAATGTTATTATGACGACCATGAAATCAAATGCAAAATTTTTAAAAGTAAAACAAAGATGATATAAAGAAGGTCAAGAAAGCTAGGGTTTTGCTACAGTGACTTTATTGCTAAAGCATGCTCTTACCTTACCTCTATCAGCTAATCCCCCTGTAGCAGTTTCCCCTAATAATCACCCTAGCTCCACTGTAATCATATCCATTTGTCCCCTCTATTCATATGGCTCAAAACATCCAAACCCATCAACACCATACTCAAACACTCCCAAATCCCTGATAAATTTCTCCTTTTAAACCCCTATTCCTCTTTTCATCATTCCCCTCCTAAACTCCCCTGTTTTATTGTCCCCTTGGTGACAGATTTGCAGAGCATCTATCAGTTCAGTGGTTTCAGAGTGCAGCAAAGAAATTCAGGGTACAAATAGCAGTAATGGCCTTAGAAACTGCATCAGATTATGAGGGGGAGACCCACAGTGATACAGCCTTAGGAGAACAGGCTCCCTAGAGATCTAGGAGTGGCAGACATGTCAAGGATGAACCAAACACCCTCACGGAGTTCCAGGCATGCCCTCTCGCTATGTCTTGTTTCCAGCACTCGGCATGTTTCAAATTTTGTCACAGGGTGGCAAATGTCAGGATTCATCATGAGTTGGCCCGCCTCTTTGCACTTCACCTACAGGGAGGACATTCTATCTTGGCAGGGGTCACTTTCACATTGACACCCGAAACCATATCAGTGGCAACAGGCATACCAAATGTTGGAGAACAGTGGCACAAGAAGACGAAGGTGGAGAGGGAACTTTATGAGCCTTATATAAAAGCCAGTTGTTTGAGTCAACTCACGAAAGTTTTCCCATTCAGATTTCTGAGAGATGATTATGCTCCGCTCATGAGATTGATCATGAAATACTTCAGTTGTGAGGGGAGGTTTTCTCGCCTTTATGCCTATCACATCAGGTACTCATGCACTTCACCAGGGTGCGTATGATGAACCTCCCATTTTTCATTTGCGGGAACATAGAGAGGATGAGAAAATTCATGCAGCATAAGACCCCTCGGCAGTAGCTCAACAGCGTATATCACTTTGCTCTTATCCAGATTTTGGTGGACCATCAGTTGAGATTGCAGGGCATTGCTCGGGAGGACTTCATCTCCCGTGACTTCTTCAGCGCTCCACAGGTAGTATCAGAGGCAAAACAGGAGTTAGGGGGCACTTCTCATCAGCATGAGTGCCATGAGACCACTGTGGTGCCATTTTCCATCACATATCAGAGAGGCTATCCGAAAGGCACCAGGCCTTTGTTTGCAGCAGCAAAACGAGTGTTATCTCCACCTGGGGTGGAAGGGGCCTCGATTCCGGCATCGACAACACAGGAACAGGACAGAGGCAAGGAGTCAATGCATGAGGAGGGGTCTTCGGGTGAGCCATCAGGTGCTCAAGGGACCGGTGTCATCCTCATTCTGGATGAAGAGACAGAGGCAGAAAATGCCAAACCTAGGATGATTATTCAGGAGCAAGACACAGAAATAAAAGACTTGATGCTCAATTTCGAGAGGTCCAGATGGGTCATCAACTATCTGGAGCAGAGGAACAAACAACTGGAAGACTAGCATGTGATCATGGAGCTGCAGAACATCCGTGAGGATTGCCTAACTACCCAGCAGCAGAGGATTGAATTCACTTCATTGCAGCAACATGTTATGGATGATCATGAGTCTGTTCTTGAGAGAATCAACATGCACCTAGACAAAATGTTGAACAAGGCCGACAAAGATAACGCACTGCTGAGACACATGGCTCATCATTACAGGGCACAGAACTTGTGTTTGAGAGCCCGAATAAGGAGTTTGAAAGCAAAACTGAGGAAAGCCACAAAAAGGGCAAAAAGGGAAAAAGAGCAAGATAGGCTCAAGATCTTGGTTGAGGCCTCCTTGACTCAGCAAAGCACCCCATAGAGAAATTCCAGCCCAAATCTCAAAAAATTTGGGCAAATTTTGGTGACAGGGAATTTTTTTGGGCAAAAAACAAGGATTTTCTCCCTGTGCGTAATGCACCCTGCACGGCGCTAAAATTATAGCACTCCAATCAAGAAAAGGTTTTCATTTTTGGATTTAGCATTAAAAAATACATCTACTGGTGTCTGGGCTAGAAATTTTGATAAGTCTTGGGTGTCCTAAAGGTCAAAAAACACTCAAACATGGCCTTTCTCCCACTTTCTAGACACACAGAAAGCCGTCTTGGAAGAATGAAGATTTGGAGGGGAAAATGAGCTTCAAATTCAGAAATTCTAGTGGGGTTAGAAAGTAGACACGCCAAGCTTTCCAGCAAGCCTAGTTGGGCACATTTTGGACACCTGGAAGTGCCCCAAAACAGGCCCCAAAGTAGTGGGATGCATAGAGAAAATGGCGTGGTGCACAGAGGAAAATTTACCAATTTTCTTCCATTTCGCGAAATTTCATTTCACGACTTCTCCAAGTGGGCCCGCTCATCTATACTTTGGTTTTTTGGCACAAAAGGCAGCATTTAATTTTTTTTTTCTCCATATTGGCTTCTATCCAAGTGACGAAGGAAGGCAAACGGTCACCCCAAAGCCAAATGTCATATTTGCAGCGCTGCACCTGTAGTTGATGGTTGGCTCTCCATCTCCATTTCGAAATGATTTGAGTAACTTCTGGGAGACTGTGGGAAAGAAACTTTGTTTCTGCATTGTATATTTTTACAGAGAATTAATGAAAGGTAGCGGCTCTGTTTCATGAGATTCCTATGGTTGTGAGTATAGCAAGTGTTTCTCTTATGTTTCATATGCATCTTGTTATGTTTTGTATTCCATTTCGCATTCATTTCTGGTGAAGTTTTTCGAGTGAGATCAGGTAGAATTCAATTCTATTGCTCTACCTGTGGGAAAATTTCATATACAGTGTTCATTCCTCTATTTGAAAAGGATTCATGTTATATACCTAGGGGGGGTAATATGGGGTACCGAGGGAGGTACCCAAGGTAATAATGTAATAATGGGATGGGCCATAGTAATAAATAAGGTGGTTAACCCATGTCATGTAAGGGACCACAAGTAATTATAATAATGTAAGGGGCCCATGGTATTAGTTGATGGTATGAGGAAACCATGGTAATGATGCATGGTATTGTATGTATGAGGCCTATATAGAGGCTAGAGACTCCACATGGAGAGATATGAAGTGAAATAGTCTTGTATGAACAAGCATATGGCTTGTGGAGTGTTCTCCTTCCTTAAGGAGTGATGTATGGTGTTGCCCTACCTTAAGGGTTTGACAATAAAGAAGAATTTCTATGTATTTTGATCTTGTTATTCTTGGGTTTATTTATGTTATCTTATATTCTTGGTATCAGAGCTACAACAAGAGCTACAACAATTCATGTCGCTCATCCCCTTTTCAACTTCTTAATCATTCTCTCCATTTCTTTGTTATGTTCCATTGTTTCATTTCGTATCCATTTCTGGTGAAATTATTTGAGTGAGATCAGATAGAATTCAATTCTATTGCTCTACCTACCGGAAAATTTCATATACATTGTTCATTCTTCTGTTTGAAAAGGATTCATGTTGCCCATGCCCTTTTCAACTTCTTAATCAATCTTTCCATCCCGCCACATTTTAAAACTAAATTGCTATGCTTTCAGCCTACCTTGCCTCACAAAATAATCTGTGCCTTCATTTTAAGTTCTCTGTTCATTGAGGTCCAGTGGTCCCATAACATCCCAGAAATATAGTCATTCATAAAAATCACTCCTTGTTTTCATTCCACTTACTAGCCTAAGACAAATAGTTCATTTTAAGTCATCTCAGTCCTTCGCGTTCATCTATTCACTGAGTGTGACCCGGAGAGAGCCATCTCCTGTTCTGGTAGGGCTAGCTACCAGACTGAGCATGGTTTTTGGTTACCCTGAATTTTGCCTTCCTTCAGCCTAAGGCGGATTTAGGTGCTAACATAGTGGTGACTCCACTGGGGATGACTAAGTTCGAAATCAAATCCCCGTGTTTCTTAATAATTTTAAGCTCCCGGATGATGAGCTTAGGATTGGAAAGGATGAAAAAGTTGGTTGTGTCTTGCGATTTTTCTCAATAGCACGCTGGCTTCGAGACGATATACCAGAGCCAATCCAGACCC
The DNA here is from genome assembly GCA_000404065.3 of Pinus taeda. NCBI lineage: Eukaryota > Viridiplantae > Streptophyta > Pinopsida > Pinales > Pinaceae > Pinus > Pinus taeda. The sequence continues at coordinate 58,316 of APFE030454351.1, read as the reverse complement.
GGCTCCTCCCCATATCTTCGAAAACCCCAATTTGATCCCCAGGCTCCTTCGTCAAGAGAGCACCATAACTCTCGTGTTCAAATCCCATTTATGTCCTGATATTTTTTAGTATCTTGAAGAGCTTGTGTTCGACGATCGGTTCGAGATATCATTGTTTGAGTCTAAATCTAAAAGGGTTGTTGATTATACTGTCTCTGATCCTCAATTTATTGTAGATCTCGAAACAGAGAGAGCTAATAGATTAATTGATAATTACATTGCGACACCGCTCCAAAATCCAATTGCAAGCCCCTTGCAAACTGTGCACACTCCTCCAACACCTCCAAGGCCGAATCCACCAAAAGTGATGGTTGCATGTTTTGTACCCCTTGTTCTACCCCAAGTTCTAGATGATATGCCTGCTGATTACCAAAGCAAAATCCCATTCTTTGATGGCTCTCCTAGCAGCATTACTGCGCAACAACATGTGGAACGAATGACAGACTTCTGTGAACTTTATGATATCACTGTGGAGAACGTGTTAATGAGGCTCTTTGTACAAACATTCGTAGGTGAGGTGAAGAAATGGTTCAAAGGTCTACCGGCTGCACGTATCACCACCTTGGCAGACCTAAATAGAACATTGGTGAACCGCTGAGAAGTGAAAAAGAAGCCTCTTCAAATTCTGTCTGAATATGAGCAAATCAAGAGAAACACTGGTGAGTCAGTCCAAGATTATTGCACGAGATTCAATAAAGTGTACAATGAAATTCCAGATGATCTAAGGCCGCCCGTGAGACTAGCCATGGTGAAATTCCAGGAAGGTTTTGAAGTTGATATTGCTTATCAATTGAGAGAAAGGGAACCGGCCATAATGGAAGACATGCAGAGAATTGCGGTCAGCGTTGAGGCGGACCTGCTGTCCAAAAGAGCTAGAGCGAAAGCAGAGAAGAATACCATTGTGAAAGAAGAATATTCTGCAATAGATCAGCTTCTCAAAAAGGTAGAACAGATGTTTGAAAGGGTAAAACTTGACAAGCCAGAATCACAAGTGAGGAATCCTAACTTTCGCAGTCAGCAACAGCCACATGTTGAAAATAATACTGAGAGGGGGGGGGGGGGGGATATTATCAGAATAATTATTCTTTTTCAAAACAACTGATGTACGCTACTTCAATTTAATAAACCTGCGTATGTACGCGACTATGCAGAAGGAAACCCGCGTATACAGAACATGCTTTTTCTTTACTTAATCTTTCTGATGATGATTGTTAGTCAGTGATGCAGAATCAAATAACAGTATCCAGAGACAGTAAAACAGAGCAGAAAGAAAATCAGACACAAGAACACAAGATATAAGGTGGAAACCCAATGTGGGTGAAAACCACCTGCTGCAATTCGTCTCTATCTTCCTTTTAAATTAGAAAAACTTCTTTTACAATGTACTGGTGCAGTCCTTTTACCAGTACGCAGGCTGCAACCTGCAGAGAGCTACTACTCTC
>APFE030454351.1:22913-52565 GCA_000404065.3 Pinus taeda | reverse complement strand
AACCTGCGTATATGTCTTTTTCTACTTTCTGAGTGCCTGAACTGAGATCTGTTACCAAAGAAGGTTGCCATCAAGGACAACACCTGTGCCATAGCTCTAAACCTGTGCCATAATGCCAACACCACAATATAGGATAAGACAGAGAGATCAACGAACTCAAGAGCAAAATGCACAGCAGCTAGTACAAACACCTTTGCAACAAAATTTTGTTCATGGACTAGAGTCAGACGAGGATGGGAATGTAATAGGAAAATAAAACCATCTCTTTATTCTAGATGAGTTGCCTACTTACATTACCCAAGAAGAAGAATATGCAGTGAATTTAGCTGCACACCAAGACACTGATTTTATTCTAGCTAGTGACAATGTGTTGGAAGAAGAATCAGAAGAATATCAAAGAGGGTATATGAATGCTCTGTCTGCACAACAGCAACGATATTCACTTAGAAACAGAGATGTGTTGGCCATACCAATTCAGAAAAATAGGGACGGTGAAAAAACAAAGAATGATTTATCAGCTACACAAAGAAAAGGAAAGGAGGCGGTTGGTCTGGAGAGCAGCAAATCAAAACCTGCAGAGCAATCACAACAACCTGCCACCTTAAAGGAAGAAGAAAGGAAGGAGATCCCAGTCAAGGAGGTAGAAAAAACTCCCAGTTTTAGCCTAGAGAACGAGATTTCTAAGTTAAAGATATCCATCCCCTTGACTGAAGTAATGAAGAACAACATTTATAAAGGACATATTTCTAAAATGTTGAATTGGGACCCAATGTCTGACATGGTAAATGTAGAAGAGGATCAGCCTGAAATGATTTTTGTACCAACATCAAATGGTGAGTCTCATGACAACGAGGTGCCCCCTTTCTACATCAGTTTGAGGTTGCATGATTTCATTTTACATAATGCCATGTTTGATTCCAGAGCGTCTCACAATCTCATGCCCAAGGCTATCATGGATAAGCTTGGTATGGATATCACTCGACAATATCATGATCTCTATTCATTTGATTCCAGCAGAGTAAGATGTATAGGTCTCATCAAAGACTTGGTTGTGAGTTTGGATCAGCTTCCTATGAAAAATGTCCTGATGGATGTGGTGGTAGCAGATATTCCTCCAATGTTTGGCATGCTTCTTTCCAGGTCTTGGGTAGCAAAATTGAAAGGGACACTACAGCTAGATTTCTCTTATGCAACAATCCCAGTGTTTGGAAAAATGAGGAAGTTATATCCGGAACAAAAGATGAAATATATGATCACAAGAAAGGAGAAACTGATAAATCATCCCATTAACTATGTACATACAGATTTAGAGTCTTTTGTTTTCTTTTCAGATAGTTTAAATGAGATAGATAGTCAGATGGTAGAAGCAGATGACATTCCGTAGATAACAGAAAATTTTAGAGAGATTTTGAAAAAATAAAGACAAGAAAAGCAGCAAAAGATTGAGCAATCAGCTGAGAACGATGGGCAACAAGCAGACAAAGCACCACAAACTGATTTTCAGCACCTACAAGAGGAAGAAGAAGGCTTATGGACCATGGATTTTGATGGAGCAGTAGGGAATGATGGAGCTCATATTGGCATTTGGGTACGTAGTCCTTTCTCCACCCCTAACTAAGTACCTAGCAGTGTGAGAGTTTGCTCCTACAAGCTGGCCTTCGAATGTTCCAATAATGACGCTGAATATGAAGCTCTGATTGTTGGCCCGAAAATTATTAGAAAGCTGAATGCAAAGAGGATTTCAATATATGGCGACCTCAAGTTGGTAATAAAACAGGTCAGAGGTGAATATCAAGCAAAACATCCTAGGATGCGGGCCTATCGAAATGCAGTTTTGGACATCTTGAAGCTGTTTTCCGAATACACTTTGACATGTGTGCCAAGAATCCAAAATAGTATTGCTGATGCTCTTGCCAAGGCAGTGAGCAGCTTGAAGATCCCCATGAACTCCAGCAATAAATTTGAAATCCATGTCAAGCACAGTCCAACCATTCCAGACAATCAGCGACATTGGCAAGTATTTCAAGATGATGAGGAGATTAAAGATTTTCTGCTCAACAAAGGCAAGTTCGAAGAAACCTCAAACGATGTGGAAAATGATGAAGACAAAGGGAATGGTATAGATGAAGTGCAGATCAATCAAATGGACGTAATGCAGCTGAGGAATAACATCATTCCTAAAGGCTTGATACCTCTAGAAGAACTTTTTGATCAGGATAATGTAGCCCACAAACCAACATTGCAGCCGACAGAAAAGGGTGTAAAAGAGGTCAACATCGGTACAACTGCCAATCCAAAGTTGGTAAAATTGTCTAAAGCATTACCGCCAAAGATCAAAGACAAATATATCAGTTTGATGGCTTCATTTGCAGATGTATTTGCTTGGGATTATTCTGATTTAAAGACCTATGATACAAATATCATTCATCATACGATACCTATCAAGCCCAACAAAAACCATTTAGACAAAAGCTGAGGACGATAAATCCAAAGTTGCTGCCATCCATCGAAAAAGAGGTACATAGGTTGTTCAAATCAGGTATCATTGTGCCCATCAGATTTTCAAATTGGATATCTAACTTAGTGCCTGTACGTAAGAAGACCGGTGAGATCCGACTATGCATTGATTTCATAAATCTAAATAAGGTCTCATTGAAGGACAACTATCCGTTGCCCAAGATGGACCATATACTTCAGCGAGTAGTGGGGGCATCTTGTATGTCGCTACTTGATAGTCATTCCGGATATAACCAAATTTCTGTCCATGAAGATGATAGAGACAAGACAACATTCACCACTCCATGGGGAACCTTTCACTATGCCAAAATGCCATTCGATTTAAAAAATGCAGGTGCCACATTTCAGCATGCAATGGACTTGGCATTTGCAAATGAGAAGGATGTATTTTTGGTGGCGTACTTGGATGACTTGACGGTGTTTTCAAAATCTGATGAAGAACACATGCATCAGCTAAAAATTGTCTTTCAAAAATGCAGGAAATATGGTTTATCGCTGAATCCAAAGAAGAGCTTGTTCGCCATGGAGGAAGGAAAATTACTTGGGCATATCATTTCGAAAGATGGCATCCGCATAGATCCCGCACGTGTCCAAGCAATTCAGCAAATCGATCTGCCTAGAAACAAAAAGGAAATACAATCATTCAATGGTAAGATGAATTTTTTGCGCCGTTTTGTACCCAATCTTGCAGAACACTTGAAAGAAATGACCAACATGCTTAAAAAGGACAGCCAGGTGAAATGGATGGATGAGGCAGTAATATCTTTCAACTTGATCAAATTGGCCCTTTCTTCAGGTCCAATTCTAGTAAGCCTAGACTATACTCAGGATTTCATAGTGTTTTCTTTTTCTTCGGAGCATACTATGGCAGCGATATTATTGCAAAAGAGAGAGGGTCATGAAAGACCCATTGCATTTTTCAGCAGAGCTATAAGAGACATAGCTTTAAAGTATAACATCATTGAGAAGCAAGCCCTGGCCTTGGTGAAAGCATTGAAAGATTTCCGGGTATATATCCTACATTCTCACATTCTGGCCTATGTTCCTAATACTGCTGTAAAAGATGTTTTGGTACAGACCGATCCGGAAGGGAGAAGAGGCAAATGGATTGCAGCGTTGCTAGAATACGATGTGGAGATAAATCCTACAAAGCTGATCAAAGGACAGGGGTTGGCAAAACTAATGGCTGAATCAAATTTGCATGCATTGGACATAAATCTGATCGCTGCCCTGACCGATGAAAATGAGGAGGGAACGTCAATTCAGGTATTCGAAATGTTTGCGTTGTCCCCATGGTATTCTGATATAATATATGTGCTGTAAAATCTATCACCACCGCCTGGCATGACTAGAAACAAAGCGAGAACACTTAAATTGAAAGCTGCCATGTTTTGTATTTTGAATTTTGCATTGTATTGGAAAGATCCCGATGGCATTTTGTTAAACTGCCTGGTGGAAGAGGAGGAAAAGAAATCTATGGAAGATTTCCATGGAGGAGAGTGTGGTGGTCATATTTTTTGGAAATCAACAGCTAACAAAATTTTGAGAGCAGGGTACTACTGGCCTACTTTGTTTGCTGATGTGCATAAGATGTTAAAGCGCTGTCATAAGTGTCAAATTTTCGAAGGAAAACAGAAATTACATCCTTTTCCACTCAAGCCTATCGAAGTGAGCACTCCTTTTCAGCAGTGGGGGTTGGATTTCATTGGGGAAATTCATCCTGCATCTTCCGGACAGCATAGATTTATCCTTACAGCCATGGACTACTTCACAAAATGGATGGAGGCAACCCCTACCAGACAAGCAACGCACACGGTAATCATTTCATTTCTCAAAAATAACATCTTGTCTCGCTTTGGTTGTCCCAACAAAATAATCGTTGATAATGCAGTAGCATTTAAATAAAAAAGGATGGTAGAATTTTGTCATAAGTATCACATAATTTTGGGTCATTCAACTGCCTATCATCCGCAAGGCAATGGGTTGGCAGAATCTTCAAATAAATCTTTGGTCAACATCATCAAGAAGCCATTGGAAATAAATAAGAAGAGTTGGAAGAAGAGGTTGGTTCATGCGCTTTGGGCAGATCGGATCACTTGCAAAAAATCCATTGGTATGTCCCCATTTGAGCTTGTTTATGGAGTGGACACAGTATTTCCCGCTTCTCTTGTTGCCCCGATGATCAAACTCCTTCAAGAGGCTGGCAGTGAGGAAGATTCATGCAGAGAAGGCTGAATCAAATGATCCACTTGCAACAAACAAGAGAAGAAGTCTTCAAGAAAACATCCAAATTGCAGGAGAAAATCAAGAAAATTTATGATAGAAAGGCCAAGATGGATAGATTTCAGGTGGATGATGTAGTGTTGAAATGGGATGCAAGAAATGAGGAGAAAGGCAAGCACGAAAAGTTCGAAAATTTGTGGAAAGGTCCTTTCAAAATCGCATCATACAGGGGTCAAAATGCCTTTCTTCTGAAGGAAATAAGCAGAGAAGATTGTCCTAGAGGGCTGATCAATGGTCGGCTTCTCAAATGGTATCACTGTTGATCTATGAACGCTACTTCCACTGTCATTTTAAATACCATTTTTTATTTCAGTTTGGTTTCAGTATGTACGGTCAGTTTTTGAGTTATTCCAATTGTCAAGTTTGAGTCAATTTCTTGGTCACTCTAGTTTTATAAATAAGTCAGAGTCTTGTGCTGTTTATCAAAATGATGACTCCATAGCCCAATGGACCAAGAGGCATTGTTAGCTCCTCCAGAGATCTGTTGTTCTTGGCACCTCCATAGGAGCTACCATCCCCCATTGGAGCCAATGTTAGAGTCGGCCTCGTCAAGTCCTCCGTCAGGGATCAAAACTCTTTATGCATTTCATGATTAGGTGTCCTGCTCCTCTCTTCCAGTTGCATTTCGCTAGGGACATGCCATGACCTAATGGAGAAAGTCATGCTAGTCCGTTTCCCTCAAGTCTGGCCCATGCTGGTTCAAGTCTTGGTCCAAAATCAATGAAATTCATGATAGTCAAGGGCTGGTCCTATTTCAGGACAGAGTCATTTTTGGTTTGAGTCTAGAAATTCATTAGTTTGATCTTTGAAAAAACATGTCTAGAAACAAGCCATGCAGGCCAGAGGGAGACCTTGTACACCTACAGTGCAGAAAGTTTCATCATCACCGCAAGAGACATCGACTCTTCTTCAAAACTCTGTTTTGAAGAAAAGTCAAGCAAGGTCAACTATGACAAAATTTTCCAGAAATCGACAGTTGACATTTTCAGATGCAGTCATGGATGTTAAAGCCGGAGGCCCAGTCACACAATCCCCGCAAAGGAATGCCAAATATTTCATCATTTGAGCCAAAATTTCAAGGAAAAAGTGAAAATCAATGTGTTTAAAGGTCAATGCAAAAGTGCAGAACACAAAAATTAGAAAATGGGTTTTTAAAGAGGAAAAAATCAAACCAGTTTCTATCAAGCCTATAAATACAGATTGTGGCCAAAGCAAAGTCATTGTGCCATTGGACACTTAGAAAAACATTGCAAAAGGTGGGAGAGTGAGATTGGTGAGTGTTTGAGTGAGTTGGTAGGTGATTTGGGAAGCATGGCGCACACAAGCAAGAGCGCGGCGCATACACCGCGCGCGACGCATACACAGTCCAATAGCTCAAAAACAAGGCAAAACCATTTCAAATCTTTGTGAAGCCCATCAAATCAAGAGGTAGGCTTTATGACACCTCTTGTACATCAATTTTGTCAATGATATGGTGTTTATAAGATGTTTAAATGGTACCCAAAAGCATAAGGCCATCCATGGAAAAGATCACCAAGAAAAACGATAAATGGAGTTGCAAAATTGTGATGATGCCACCAAGGTTCTGCTCCCCTCCCCTTTTCCCCTCACCCCTCATCATTCTCTCCTCCCCTCCATCATGTTTCCTAAGAAAATCATCCTAAATTCACCACGAAAACCCCCTCCCTTGTTTTTCAAAGAAATCTGGGCGACTTTTACAGTGCGCGGTGTACACACAAGGTGGTGCGGCACACTCAGGGCACGCGGCGTAGTGGGAGCCCGGCCACAGTGAAAAATTGCCACTGGTGCAGCGCATACTCGGCGCATGGCGCACTGGGCAGAGCACGTAGCGCACAAACTTATAAGCCCAAAATGCACTAAATTGCCCAAAATTTTTATGAATGACCCTCAGGGTTGGAGAGGTAGCCCAACTACCTTCATCATTGGCGTTTCAACTTGAAGGGGAATGTTATTATGACGACCATGAAATCAAATGCAAAATTTTTAAAAGTAAAACAAAGATGATATAAAGAAGGTCAAGAAAGCTAGGGTTTTGCTACAGTGACTTTATTGCTAGAGCATGCTCCTACCCTACCTCTATCAGGTAATCCCCCTGTGGCAGTTTCCCCTAATAATCATCGTAGCTCCACTATAATCATATCCATTTGTCGCCTCTATTCCTATGGCTCAAAACATCCAAACCATACCCCATCAACACCATACTCAAACACTCCCAAATCCCTGATAAATTTCTCCTTTTAAACCCCTATTCCTCTTTTCATCATTCCCCTCCTAAACTCCCCTGTTTTATTGTCCCCTTGGTGACAGATTTGCAGAGCATCTATCAGTTTGGTTTCAGAGTGTAGCAAAGAAATTCAGGGTACAAATAGCAGTAATGGCCTTGGAAACTGCATCAGATTATGAGGGGGAGACCCACAGTGACACAACCTCAGGAGAAAAGGCTCCCTAAAGACCTAGGAGGGGCAGACATGTCAGGGATGAACCAAACACCCTCACGGAGTTGCAAGCATGCTCTCTCACTATGTCTTGTTTCCAGCACTCGGCATGTTTTGAATTTTGTCAGAGGGTGGAAAATGTCAGGATTCATCATGAGTTGGCCCGCCTCTTTGCACTTCACCTACAGGGAGGACAATCTATCTTGGCAGGGGTCACTTTCACATTGACACCCGAAACCATATCAGTGGCAACAGGTATACCAAATGTTGGAGAACAACGGCACAAGAAGATGAAGGTGGAGAGGGAACTTTATGAGCCTTATATAAAAGCCAGTTGTTTGAGTCAGCTCATGACAGTTTTCCCATTCATATTTCTGAGAGATGATTATGCTCCACTCATGAGATTGATCATGAAATACTTCAGTTGTGAGGGGAGGTTTTCTCGCCTTTATGCCTATCACATCAGGTACTCATGCACTTCACCAGGGTGCGTATGATGAACCTCCCATTTTTCATTTGTGGGAACATAGAGAGGATGAGAAAATACATGTAGCATAAGACCCCTCAGTAGTAGCTCAACAATGTATATCACTTTGTCTTATCGAGATTTTGGTGGACCATCAGTTGAGATTGCAGGGCATTGCCTGGGAGCACTTCATCTCCCATGACTTCTTCAGCGCTCCACAGGTAGTATCAGAGGCAAAACAGGAGATAGGGGGCACTTCTCATCAGCATGAGTGCCATGAGATCACTGTGGTGCCATTTTCCATCACATATCAGAGAGGCTATCCGAAAGGCACCAGGCCTTTGTTTGCAGCAGCAAAGCGAGTGTTATCTCCACCTGGGGTGGAAGGGGCCTCACTTCCGGTATCGACGACACAGGAACAGGACAGGGGCAAGGATCCAAAGCATGAGGAGGGGCCTTCGGGTGAGCCATCAGGTGCTCAAGGGACCGGTGTCATCCTCATTCCAGATGAAGAGACAGAGGCAGAAAATGCCAAACTTAGGAAGATTATTTAGGAGCAAGACACATAAATCAAAGACTTGATGCTCAATTTCAAGAGGTCCAGATGGGTCATCAACTATCTGGAGTAGAGGAACAAACAGTTGGAAGTCTAGCATGTGATCATGGAGCTGCAGAACATCCGTGAGGATCACCTAACTGCCCAGCAGCGGAGGATTGAATTCACTTCATTGGAGCAACAAGTTATCAATGATCGTGAGTCTGTTCTTGAGAGAATCAACATGCACTTGGAAAAAATGTTGAACAAGGCCGACAAAGACAACACATTGCTGAGACACATGGCTCATCATTACAGGGCACGAAACTTGAGACAAAAAGGGAAAAAAGGGAAAAAGAGAAAGATAAGCTTAGGATCTTGGCTGAGGCCTCCTTGACTCAGCAAAGCACCCCATAGAGAACTTCCAGCCCAAATCTCAAAAAATTTGGGCAAATTTTGGTGACAGGGAAATTTTTTGGGCAAAAAACAGGGATTTTCTCCCTGTGCACCGCGCACCTTGTGCGACGCTAAAATTTTAGCACTCCAATCGAGAAAAGGTTTGCATTTTTGGATTTAGCATCAAGAAATACATCTACTGGTGTCTGGGCTAGAAATTTTGATAAGCCTTGGGTCTCCTAAAGGTCAAAAAACACTAAAAAATGGCCTTTTTGCCACTTTCTGGACACACAGAAAGCAGTCTTGGGAGAATGAAGATTTGGAAGGGCAAATGAGCTTCAAATTCAGAAATTCTAGTGGTGTTAGCAAGTAGATAGGCCAAGCTTTTTAGAAAGCCCACTTGGTCACATTTTGGACACCTGGAAGTGCCCCAAAATAGGCTGAAAAGTAGCATGACGCACAGAGAAAATGGCGCGGCGCACAGAGGAAAATTTACCAATTTGCTTCCGTTTCATGAAATTTCAGTTCGCGACTTCTCCAAGTGGGCCCACTCATATACACTTCAATTTTTTGGCACCAAAGGCAGCATTTAAAATGCTTTTTCTCCAGATTGGCTTCTATCCAAGTGGCGAAGGAAGGAAAACGGTTACCCCAAAGCCAAATGTCATATTTGCAGCGCTGCACCTGTAGCTGATGGTTGGCTCTCCATCACCATTTCGAAATGATTTGAGTAACTTCCCAACCCCTGGGAGTTCTATCTCTTCCTCACACATTCTATATATTGCATGCAAGCTATTTGCAAAGGGTTGGTTGGCTTGTAACTTCTGGGAGACTGTGGGAAAGAAACTTTGTTTCTGCATTGTATATTTTTACAGAGAATTAATGAAAGGCAGCGGCTTTGTTTCATGAGATTCCTATGGTTGTGAGTATAGAAAGTGTTTCTCTTATGTTTCATATGTATCTTGTTATGTTTTGTATTCCATTTCGCATTCATTTCTGGTGAAGTTTTTCGAGTGAGATCAGGTAGAATTCAATTCTATTGCTCTACCTGTGGGAAAATTTCATATACAATGTTCATTCCTCCGTTTGAAAAGGATTCATGTCGTTCATGCCCTTTTCAACTTCTTAATCATTCTCTCCATTTCTTTGTTATGTTCCATAGTTTCATTTCGTATCCATTTCTGGTGAAATTTTTCGAGTGAGATCAGGTAGAATTCAATTCTATTGCTCTACCTGTGGGAAAATTTCATATGCAGTGTTCATTCTTCTGTTTGAAAAGGATTCATGTCGTCCATGCCCTTTTCAACTTCTTAATCAATCTTTCCATCCCACCACATTTTAAAACTAAATTTCTATGCTTTCAGCCTACCTTGCCTCACGAAATAATCTGTGCCTTCATTTTAGTTCTCTGTTCATTAAGGTCTAGTGGTCCCATAACATCCCAGAAATACAGTCGTTCATAAAAATCACTCCTTGTTTCCATTTCCACTTACTAGCCTAAGAAAAATAGTTCGTTGTAAGTCATCTCAGTCCTTCTCGTTCATTTGTTCACTGAGTGTGACCTGGAGAGAGCCTTCTCCTGTTCTGGTAGGGCTAGCTACCTGACTGAGCATGGTTTGTGGTTACCCTGAATTTTGCCTTCCTTCAGCCTGAAGTGGATTTAGGTGCTAAAACTTTCCATAGTCCTTACTAAGGAATCAATCTTGGATTCTGCTGCAGAGTTTAAAGCTTCTTCCTTAAAAGTCACTTGTCTTTCAGTTCTCACCTTGGCTCTTTTAGCTTGTAAATTGGCCCTACATTCACAACATCTCTTCGCATTGCTTCTAGTGTTGGAGAATTTCTTTCCATAATCTGGTAGGACATATCTGTATCAAAACCATCTGGGAATTTTATCAATGCTAAATCCTGGGGTGGTTTAAGTTTTATAGGTATTGCATTATAGGTTTTGTGGAATCTAGCACAATAATCCTGCACACTTTCACCTACCTCCCTTTTAATATTTTAATATTTTGATATAATTTGTAAATGTTTCTTCTTGACTTCCCATCTATTAAGGAAGGTTTTGTGGAATGCAGGGAAATCATTTATACTATTTGCAGGCAAAGACTTAAACCATTTTATGACTTCTCCTCCTAAACTTTTAGCGAACATTCTGAGCTTAATACTTTTGTCATCTACCTCTTGTAGGTCAAAATAGTCATTCATTTTGTCCACATGTTGTTGGGCTGTTAAAGAACCTATCCCATCAAATAATATGATTTTGGACTGATAGTCTTGTGGAAAATTAGCCAAGGGGGTTGGCAACACCAAAGGAGCATACCTGACAGCCATTCTTGGTATGATTGGTAGTGATGGTGGAGGACCACTTGAAGGAAGTTGAACAGTGGATGAAGGAAGTTGAACAATGGATGAAGTTGGACTAGTGCTAGGTGGGAATGAGAGTAAAGGAATTTGAGCAACCTTAGGTTGAAGGATGAAAGAAGGGGTAGGAATTATGGAGGCAGTAGGACTGGGTAACTGAATATATGCAGGTTGAGATGTGAAGGAGGAAGTTGCTAGGTTTAAATAGGTTAATTATACTGACTGTTGAAGGTGAGCATCATTAATTTCTAAGGTGAGATCTATCACTAGATCTTGTAGTGTATAAAAATGTTGTAAGATTTGAAGATCTGATTTAGTCTATGAGGAAAGTTCTCTTACTGGATTTTTGGGAATATTGATGGATCAAAGATAATATGATCTTTCCAATTCTCTGATTTAGTCCTGAATAATCTTTGTTCAAAGTGTAAATCAAATTGGATATCTTGGAAGGTGAAAACTTTTTCAGGGAGTGAGTTGGATCCATGAAGAAATCCACTGCTTGTCTGACTCTCAGTTCTAGGAGTTTTCCTTAAGATCTTTTTAGGATTGTCTACTCTGGTAGGAGGATTGGGATCTAGATGGGACCTAGTAGAGGTTATTTTAGGAGTTAGTGTTCAGATCTAAACACATACCAACTAGATATACAAAAATAGAAAAAGAAAATAACCAATCTTAGAAATAAACTTATCATACAAAGCCATTTAACTAGGTATTCTGGATTCGAATGAAAGATAAATTTTTCAATGTTCCCCAGTATGGTTGCCACTATGTTATCATTCTGTGATTTTAAAGATCGGAAAGACACAAGTCACAAAAGATACATCAAACCACTTATGAGTCCATGACCTAGCCTTCCTAGGATCAAGGAGGGCTTTCTCTGTATATTTATGATTTAACTTTAATTTCATTGTTTTAATGTGTTATGCTAGATATAAAAATAAAGAGATTTGTAACTTAGTCGTTTGTTTGTTTGGTTGGGGCTGGTCATTATAGAATATTTTCCATTGGGCTTTAGAGTCAAAGCTTGGTGGTAACATCAATTTTCTCGAGCATTTGCAAGGAAAGCTAACTGTCTTTATTGGATCTAAAAGAAGAGTGAGAAATGAAATGATAGAAAAGTGGTATCATTTAGGATTAAAAAGCAATTAAGTATTTTTAATCATAGTTCAGAGGAAAAAAATAGATTGTAAACACAGATAGTAGTAAGGTGCTCCAACAACATATCTTAAACTATAATTTCTGCTTTATAATAATAATCAAAGATGCATGACTTGATAAATAGAGGTACATTCAACATAGAAAGAAAGACATCACCAGGTCAAAACAGGTAAAGTATCTTGCAAACGGTCTTTTTATTAATTCTCCAGCTCAAAGTTACAAAGCTCCAAATAAAATATAGTTAAAAATAACTAGGGTCCAACCTCTAATACCCCCAATACATGGAGTATTTAAACAAAAACTACAACGATTTGCCTTGTACACTTGGAAATCTGTTAGTTATTACAATGAAAGGAAAAATGACTGATGTAACCACGAAGTGGGCACGCTGAGAAAATTGGGACAGGTGGTCCTCTCTTTTAGGGACGTTGTTGCCTAAAAAATTAATTTTGACTGTAAAGGTTCTACTGATGTGGTTGGTGTTGACTCGAGTTTGCATTGTCACTCTAGTCATCCTTGTCTAGTTCCTCCTAATAGTCACATAGCTCACTCCACGCTTCATCATCTGGAACTTTGATTTTAGTTAATCTTTTGTATATTTAATCAGCCTCAGTGTACTTAGCAAATGTTGGCTTGACCAGAAATTCATGCTTAAGTTCACACTCAATGTAAACTAAATTGCTGATATCTTCTAGCAATGCCTTTCCTGTTATGTTGCCTTTAATGTTGGACATATTTGCAGCATCTGTGGCTATGCCCTGGAGTCTCTTGGCATAATCTCCTCTATCCACGAGTTTTTCATTTATAACAAACAGAGAGGGGAGACCTTTCTAATGTAAAGTCTCCATTCTTTTAAAGAACCTGTTGATTGTGAGCTCTAGGACTTGACATTTTTCTTCTCGCTTCACATTTAGGCTCTTCTTGGTTAGGACCTTCTTGACTTGTAGTATAGTCTCTGTTCTATCTGCCACTCCCAACTCTTCCAGCTCATACTTGTTTCTTGCATTCAAAAACTTGATTATGCTATTAGCTATAGCTGGCATATCTCCCAACTCTACATTAGTAGTTGAAATGGATTCTTTAGCCTTCTCCACTAATTCTTTCTGCTCAAAGATAATTTGGACACTAGGCCAAATTTCATTCATACCATCAATTATATTGTGCCAAATAATTTCCTTAACTCTCCCTAGAGTGTTTCCAATAGATGATTCTTTCTCTAATTTTTGTAGTGCCTCAATTAATGCTTTTGCCCTTTGCATTTCCACCAAGTGATTGCTTTCAACTCTTTTGATTTGGTCTTGCATCACACTAACTTGGGTTTCTAGTCTTTTTATCTCCTCAATTTGTAGATTCATGCTTTCCATTGATCTAGCCAACTATTCTATACTGCTTCCTTCTCCTATGACTGTACAAGAGGGAGTAGTTATGGGAAGGGTTGTTATGGGAAGGGCCTCCATTGTTGCGCTAGTCATATGTGTTTCCCTTTCTTTCTCTTTCACCATATTCTCCATCTATGTTTCCATTTGTTTGATTTGAATATACTGCTCCGTTATTAATTTCATCATATCAGCCTTCAAGTTCTCTGTTTCCTCTATTTCCTTAGTCAGTGGGTCATTTGTAGCAGGCATCTTGACTTTCCTCTTTAGGGTTGCAATATCTAACTCTTTTTTGTTTATTACTTCTTCAGTTGCTTTTATATCTAAGGGAGCGTACCCAATATTCACTACTAAGTCTTCCAAAGACTTGATTTTATTGTCCTTTGACTGTGATGAAATCCTTTCCATCTTCAACTGGGATTGAGCATTTGATAGTGCCACTTGAATTTTAACCAAATTCATAGAAGTGATTGTTAGAGTATATGAAATCGTTTCCCCTATTTGTTTGTGAATTTCTAGCTGATCTATTGGATGGACATTTCTGGCATCAAACTCAAAAGAAGTTTGCTTGTAGTCTGTTGGAGTTTTAGGCCCTGTTTTCTATGCCTCCAAAAATCCCATATGCATTTTTCCCTTTTCTAAATTGAAGGCAGAAAGAAGTTTGTCTTGTGCAGTTGCAGTCTTCTTCCAAAACTGACCATAGGTGTTCTTTTTCAATATTTCATTTATTATTTTGATCTCTTTGAATGATCAAAGATTGTCTCTTTTTTTTCTTCAGTCACCTTTGAATATGAGGACACTTGAAGTGACTACTGCCTTTCTAAAATTGCATTTGTAGGAAACGATTTCCCTCTAGCTAGGGATAAATCTGGAATATAAATTATGCTGATTTTTGTTTTTTGTGGTGATCCTTTGTCTATGTCCATGTGCTTTCTAGAATTTTTCTTGTATTTCTACTTGAATCCCCTGATAGAAGTATCGGTTTTTGGAGACTGATCTTCTCTGTTCCTTTTCCCTGTTATTCCCTGCTATTTTTCTTTTCCTTTTTCTATTCTATCGTCTATGGTCTGTGTTTCCTACTATATTGGAGTTTGTACGCTGGAAGAAGAGATCACTTATTCCTTGTCCTCCTACAATGTATCAGGCATCCACTCCATCTGGTTCATGTATTTTTCAATCTTAGGCCTTCAAGTGTGGATATAGGTTGTTGACTTGTTTTCTACCCTCTTTTTGGAAATGATACCCCATGGATCATAAGACCATGTGAAGCTGTGGGTAAAGTTCATTTCTGACAATATTTTTTCTGCCTCCTCTCCTGTTGCTCTGCTGTTACAAATTAAGGGACCAATCTGAGATTTGATCCTAAATTGGGAATTTTTCATAGTTGATACAAAATGTAGTTCATCTGCATTAATCACTTGTCTAATGTATTCCAGTGCAAATATCCTCATGGGGAGGAACTTTGGCATCTTGTATGGGGCCAACTCACAACCATACACTCTTATTTCAGTGTAATTTTGGTACAAGTACCAATCACCTATTCTGGCTTGGTCTGGCAGCTGCATAATTATCCTTATTTCTTCATTGATCCTAGCTTCTGCAGTCCCACTAAGGAGGCTCATTGTTGGGTGAATAAACATCTCCACAAATGTCTTATAGCTAAAATGTTTTGGTTCATTCATCACCAATGTTGTCCAAAATATAACTGATTGGGGTTCACCTTCCTTATTCATTTTTCCGACTAAAAATTGAAACCTAAGAAGAGGCAATGGAGGAGACTGCTACGCTTAGGATAGCGGTGGTTTCAGAGCTACGTCGAGGAGGTCGTGTTTGGTAGTGGTGTCGGTGTTGTGTGCAGGCTGAAATTGCGATGGGCATTGATTATTATGCTTCTTGTAATTTTTAAAAAATTTTCTTATAATATTTTGATGTTTATATATATATATATATATATTTATTCTACCCTCTCTTTTTTTAAATTTATTTTAATTTAATTTTAATAATTTTGTTATCAATTTTTTTAAAATAATTTTATTTATAACCTTTTTTTTTTCCTTTTTTTAATATGTTTTTTTAACGATATGACCAAAGGCCTAGTAGCAACTGTAGAATGAAGAAGCTCCTTCTTTGTAACAAATGCTTGATTGACAACAACAAAGTTGTCGGGAGGTTGATGTCCAAAGGCTTTGTGATCAACCAACGTGGCTCTGATACCAAGTGAAGCGAACAAAGTTCCTTCTTCAAATTAATTACTCTAGAAGACTTAGAATATAAAGATATCCACGAGAATACAAATATTATATATTAAATGTGTGAATAAAAATGATGATACAATGATACATGACTCTTCAACCTAATTACTAATTAACTTATCATTATTTATGATTATTATCATTTACATTATTTTACATTATTTCATATATATTTATTCATAACATAATCAAGCCCTATAAATATTCCTATTTACTATTTATTTCTAAAGTGGAACCATAGAAAAATGAATGAGAGAAAATAGAAAGGGAAAACTCCACATATTCTAACTCAAAAAATTCAGAAAAATACCTCTTAAATACTACCATCAATGCCATTTATTAGATTTGTTTTCCTTATTGCATAAGTATGCACTATTAAAATATTTTCTTATTGTGATATATATATCTATGCACATTCATAATTAAATACACATGTCCACCAAAGTATTTATTGGTTATTAAACATTTGGGTCTCATCCCATGTAGAGAAATGGAGTGCATTCAAGAACCTAGTATTAAAGAGATTGTGACATCCATCTCATGCATTCATGACGATGTGACATCAACATTACTTCTTTATCCAAATCTTCATAACTATATCAATAATTGAGGGGAGCACAAGCTTTCCATGCTAAACACAATATCAAATATTATATAAAAGTAAAAGTAAAATAATAATAACTCTAATGTAATCTAAATAATTATTGTTCATAAACGTTTGGGGTGTACACCAATTAGTGATAGGGTGCACTGTTAAAACACTCTTTGCAATATCACTGGTTCAAACCTTGACTAACTCTTGATATATCCATAGAGTCAAATATATTTAACTACATAATACAGTTGTAGCGACTAAAATTAACCCAGTGCCATACGAGTATGAGCCTAACCTAATTGTCAATTCAACCAATCACAAAAAAAATATCATTCATAAATATATATACATAAAATCCAAATTATAAAAACTAAATCACAACTCCTCTTAGAAAAAGGAAAATGTAAAACAATTAAATCTTAAATCTTTATTTTTTCCTAAACCTAAAATATCCAACATAAAATATATTATACTAGTTATATAAACACAATATCAAACAAATCTATATAAATTCATTATAACTTACTTTCACAACCCTTTCTTCCCTTCATCTTAGTGAATCAAAAACAAAGAGTGGACACTCTTGAATAGAGATTGTGGCATATGATAGATATTGACAAGTGAATAAAAGAGGATGATCCATCCTGAGAATCCTTACGACAAGGGATCAAGCCTATTTCATAATTTTGTAACAAATTTTTGCAAAATTTGTTATGATAACCAATTTTTAATAAAATTGATAGAAAAATATGCAAAAAAAACTCCAAACTTAAAGGGTAACACATCTTTACCATATTCCTAATAAATTTGAAGAAAAATGGTTGAAAAAAGGCCAGAAACTCCAAAGGTACTGCGTTAGATATTCTTACAAACTCCTGCTCCCTCCCTCTATCATCACTGCGAGATAATGGAGGAGAAAAACGGACCTGCAGGCTGGTCCCCATGCTTTTGTCGAGATAAGAAAGATACCTTGTTATCAGCGAGCCAACGTGGAGGATATATATTTTGGAAGGGTACCTCTCTGCAATATTTCCAAATGCAGTTGAGCGGGCAAGAATGTTTGGGAAAGAACAAACAGGGGTCGGAGGGATTACAAACCCCGCTAGAACGCCGCCACCGTGTTAAGATTCTCCACGCGGCGGGCCTGAGTAACGGGAAGTGTACCTTGTCAGCTTAACCAATCAGAAAAGAAAAATCTAATACCTATAAAGGGTCGGGTCGGGTCGGATTGGGTCGGGTGTAGTTGGACAGGCTCCGTTACGGGGAACATCTGCCTGACGGCCTGACTTATCTAGGGTTCAGGCAGATCTTCAACGACGGAATATTCCGGGCCGGGTTACAGTTATTTAAGTGAAATGATGTATGGGTTGGGGATTCGGGAAGGAATACTCCGTAGCGTGTCTGAGATTATATGCCTGGAGAGAGACCGAGGTGGGTGAGGTACTGCAGGCACGAGTATGTCGGAGGGGATTGTCACTTTCAGAGTCGCGCTGGCAGTGTCAGTGGCAGTGAGTAAATGTCATTGTCAGTTTGCGAGTGGAGCAGCACCGGGCCATGTGAGGTCTGACGTTGACAGAGATCGCTGCACGTAAAATCATGCCATGCCATCCATGATCCTCTATGCTGATGCCGACGGCCTGACCGACCATCATCATCCTCCACTGAGTTTTTTCTCTTCCCAATACGCACGCCGACCCACACTGTCCACTGGTGACAGAACAAAAGTTGGGTGGTAGGTTTATCTGACACCCTGTCAGTGTCAGTGCCAGTGCCAGATGGCGATACCATTAAGGTGGCCTCGCTTTCCGTGGCTCTTTGTTTCGGTTGGCGTCATGATGACAAAAATTTGGAAGAACTGGGTTATAATTCAACTTGGAGGGTTACCGTAACTTTTAAACCTTTTATGTGGATAGGATTTTTTTTGTTGTGTTGTTTTTTTTTAATAGATAATTAAATTGAATGCAAGTTGAGTTGAGTTGCAGTGTTTGCTGACAAAATGTATCGTACATTTATATCTCTGAAATTATTATGGATAAGGTAAAATAATATACATTTTTCAAATAAGATCCTTTTGGTTTTTTAAATTAATTTAATTAGATTGAATATAAGTTGAGCTGAGCTACGAAGTTTGATGGAAAAACCAATCAAACATATATAGCTCTGAAATACGGTGCATAAATTAAAATAATATTTAATATAATATGAGAAATTTTAAAATATATTTATTGATTTAATTGAGGAAAATATTAATTATTATTATTTTTGAATAGTATGTCAATTTTCTTTTTTTTTTTAATTATGGAGGTTTTGAATTATGATCTAGTATAATTTTTTTTAATATTTTTATTTGATTTAAAATGAATTATTAGATAATTCGTTATTTATTTTGGTATTTTTTGGGTAGAAAAATTAGAGAATTTTTTTTTGGCATATTTTATATGTCTTAATTTTGAGGTTTAGAATCTAAAGCTTTTTAAAGTCATTTTGGGTATCAAATAAGTAAAAAAATTGTGAACATAGCTTTCTACCCCTTGATGTTGTTTTACACATTAAGCTTAGCTTTCAAACAATGTGAAAATCACCTTAATCAAAGTTGACATGTAGAAGCTATGCCTCCCACAAGTTGAACGACCTTGTTGACACCATGATACCAGGTAGATGCTACATTAAAACCATTAC
This sequence comes from Pinus taeda, assembly GCA_000404065.3. Taxonomy (NCBI): domain Eukaryota; kingdom Viridiplantae; phylum Streptophyta; class Pinopsida; order Pinales; family Pinaceae; genus Pinus; species Pinus taeda. Next base: position 33,491 of record APFE030454351.1, on the reverse strand, counting down.
TTAGATATATGGGGTTAGTCATATGTGGACATTCAAGAAGATCTTAAAAGGTCCAAAACCTTAACATTCATAGAGGCTTCTGAAATGTGAAAACCCTAAACCTTAAATAGTTTCCAAGCTATGTTAAACACTACGTCACTAGGAAGAGAAGGGGTTCCATCTTTTCAGCTTTGTATTAAAACATAGTTGAACACAACATCTAGGAGTGGGATTTGAAAGCAAAACAAAGGAGAAAGATGATTTTGTCACAACCATATAAACAACAACATCATAGGCAACTCGATAGTGAATACTCCTTTTTTTTGTATTTGTATTTCCATAATTAAATAAAAGAGAGTAGAGTATAGGCCTCACCTTCTAATTAGGTTTTCTCTGATATGACATTCCCCGAGTTATATTTTGTATTAAATTACATGATTTCTATATTCATTAACATTTTCTTTCTTTTATGGGTTTCAATATTTCTATGTATTTAATACTAACCAAGTTTTGATACATGTGAAAACCATAATCTAAAATCATTTTCAGGCTATCTTAAACACTAGTCACTAAGAAGAAAGGGGGTTCCATCTTTCTAACATTGTATTATCTCGTGGTTGAGTAGAGCATTTAAGAGTTAGATTTAAGAGCATAACGTAACAAACATTTAGACCATAATGTCAAAAGAAACTCTGTAATAAATACTCATTTTTTTGTATTTGTAATTTCATAATTAAATAAAAGATAATAAAATATATGTCTTTCATTCTAATTAGATTTCTCTGATATCATATTTTCTAAATTACATCTTTTAAAATCATATAACTAATATTTCCATTTACTTATTTTTTGATTCAATGGTTTTAAATATTTGAATAATAAAGTATTAAATAAAATTAAAAATTAAAAAATAAATTAAATAATAAAAATCCAAACATACAATGTAGGGTCTAATAAATTATTTCAAGTGAACATCTACAATAATTTATATATTGTTTCACAATAACTTAAACTTAATATTACTTTTTGAACAATTCATTCTCAACTTTCTATAACATGACATCTCATCGTGAAGACCTCCCCAATCTACTTGAGTAAAAAATGAGGGCTATTATTAGACTCGAGAAGCCTCAACCTATGCTTTTAAACTTAAAAATTACCTTTCTGAATAAATCATTATCATCTTTATCCACATAGCTTGAGATCTGGTGAAGGCTTCTCCATAATCTACTTCATTAAAAAAGAGGAGTGTTATTAGGTTAAAGAAGCCTCAACATATACTTCTAATAAAGCAAAGATGCAGGGGTGTAACAACTTATGTTAAATTGGTTCATTGTTTAATATTAACTATGTAAGTTAGAGTGAGCAATGATATTATGGTCGGGAGTAACTTGACTGCATTCGATGCTTCATTCTTAAATGACAAAACATGGAAATTGTATTAATTATAGTTTTTGGGACCATTAATTGTTGATATAAATGATTATTCCCAAATTTCTCATGAAAGATCTTTAAATGGGTCCATTAGCATGAAAGACCGTTTCACCCTTAAGACATAATTGAATCCTTAAGTGTACATCAAATTGTAATATTGCTAATGATTAAATATTTTAAATATTTAATCAATTATTTTATTAATTTATTACTAATTAAGTATAGCTTAAATAAGTTCGTTAAAATTGATGTGGTATGTTTTATATTGGAATATAAAGGAGCGGAAGATATATATATTTTTATAAATTAAGTAGTGAAATTTTTGTATAGAAATAGTTTTTTACCTTATAAATAAGGAAGTAATAGGTAGAAAAATGGAACAAATTTAAACAACAAAGAAAGGCATAGGTACAAAATGGTTATGAAAATATGGTACATGCTATCATAGATATAGTTTTTCCATAAAACTTATTCTACGATGGAAGATTAAATGGGGAAATTTTATTCTACGATGGAAGATTAAATGGGGAGATTTTATGTTAAAGTCAAAGTGTTGAGTGGTTACATTTGTATTGATAGATATGTACAACATTCACACTCTAATCATGTTGGATACCATGAAATATGTTAAATGGTTGACATACGAACATATGCATCAAATTGTTAAAAGATAATTTTTGAAAATAAGAACATGACGTTATTAATATATGCTTATTCAATATAGTGAAGGGACAATCACTTGGTAAGAGAATAATTAATACCTTATTAACTCAATATAAAAACATTCAATAAACAAGTAATATACTTTTTAGAGAAATACATACTTCAACATGCCACTACTTTGAGCTCATTTAATGTTTTGTTAAACGACGTTATTACCATTACTCTTATTGTTATAAGTTACAACTAAATATTTTCAATGGTTTATAGAGAAGGGACTTTTTGACCAATGATGATGATTGAAAGTTTTCAAATGTTTTTATAGAGAAGGGATATTTTGACTAATGATAATGATTAAAAGGCATAGATTAAGGCTTGAGTAAATTAAATATAACATTGGGATTAAATTTGATTGTTTGATTAGGTGTAAATTAATGAAGGAAAGTCTAACATTATCAGGGTTGTTAAAGCGCGAACATCATATGCTTAGCTTATTTTTAAAGTCAATGCACATTAAGTATTGATAGTGGTGTGTATTTGGAGCAAAATATGGCATATTTGAGTGAGGAAGAGTATCATGTTTATGCGAAAAATAGTATTAATGCTATGGAAATGGTGTAATACATAGGAGAAATTTAATATCTATATCACAAACCTAGGGTTTGCAAAAGATACCAAACTTAGGCCCAACATTGTCTAATATGTTAGCATATTCAACTTTTGAAAGAAAGGAGGTTTTACTCAAGGGGTGTATGATACTTTTCAAGTTGATAATGTGAAAAATACTAAATATTTAGTGGGGTGTTGTTGATGGTGTTGGAAATCGCCAACATACAGGGGTGGGTAAAAACATGAAGTTGGGTTACACTTTTGTGAGAAATGCCCCGAAAAATTCGCAATCTCAATTCTTCGACTGAACAATTTTTTTTCAATCAAATTTTCTAAATTTATAAGATCAAACTATTATACAAACATTCAGCCAAACTTTTGGCCATTTAAACTAACGTCGATCGTTAAACAAAATTTTTGCCTGAGTTGAAAAAGTTGGCAAAAAAATAGTTTGGCTGAATAAATAATTCAGCCAAATAAATTATATAGTTCGGCCAAATTGTTTATTTGTCCAAACTATTTGTTTGGACAAATTATTTATTTGGCCGATAAAACGTTTATATCTATGATGGGCCAGATGCTGTTGCAGAGTTTTCCATGTTGTTGATTTATGTCTGTGGTCTATTGAGCAGAGTGGAAGTTGAACATTGTAAGACGGTGTCTGTCGAGACGAGTGGAAGCCAAGCGCTGTTGATTTCTGTCCATGGTTTGTTGTATGTGGTCTGCTGAGCCGAGTAGAAGTTGAGCATTGTAAGTCGAGGTTTGTTGAATCGAGTGGAAGACGAGCATTGTAAGCCAGAGTCTATTCAGCTAAGTGGAATCCGAGCACTATAAGCCAAGTCAAAGTCATTAAGGTTGTAATTTAATTATGTTTTTATGAATTATTTATGATGTTTTTTTATGAATTATTTATAATGTTCTTTTGAAATTTTTTATGATGTTTTTTGTTTTTTTTGTAGCGTGGCACCAAAGGAACTTTGGTTTCTTACACTTGTCACTAGAAGCTTTCTCAGCCTCCTTGTCCACCCTCCTCATCCGGACTAGGTAAGTCACCCACTGCATGTTTGTATGAATTTTCCCGCATGACAAACGTAATGTAATTTTATGTAAAGACTAGAATTATGCATGATGAAGGCGAGGAGTGTCATCATCAAAAGTTTTATACAAATTGTATTGTGATGGATATATGTTTTTTAAAAACTAGATGGCCACGACCAACATTGATTATTGTTGGCAGCATCATTGCTTTCTTTTAATTTAAATGTTTTCACTTAACTATGGCTATCACAATCTCACTCATGACAAACCAATTAGGAATTTATATTTATTTTTAATGATAGAGATTTTATTTAAAATTTAAGGAATGATTTGATCGACTTAAAACATTCCCTTTTCACTTGACGCATGGAGTCAGGCAAGGCAAAGAATAAAGGTGTATGATAAAGCAAGATCTGAACATTCCATGGGCTCGATCTGGAGGCCACCTTTTATTACATAATTTCCCCACTTTGAAAAGGCCGTAGAGAATAGGCAAGCATGGTGAAAGTGACTAATTCAGGTTATAAGTAGAAGAGCCAGGACATGTGATAACTCATATATCATAATTGACCTTCTCGATTAGGGAGTCAGGAGAAGGAATAACCTCCTAAACCAAGGATTGAAAATGGTTCAAGGGCCATTTAAGCCACATAATGAAAAGACTTACTATCAGGTTGGTTAGGTTTACTATTGCTTTCCTTACAGTTGGATAAACTCATAAAGTTTCAAACAATTAGTAGCTTCCAATCCAATTGACCACAGGTTGTAACTTGCTAGAGTTTCCCTTCCTTTAACTCTTGAATTGACTGCAAGTACTTTCTCTGTTACTTCTCTATTAATTCCCGAAAAAAAATACAAAAACAAAAGCAATTATACCAAAATAAATTTTCAATCTAGAAAATCTAGAAAACAATGTCAAACAAGATCCACCTCTCCTTGGGATTCTTCAAGGACATTAACTCGATTCAGAGACAGATAGACCTCCAGACTCCATCCCTATTTTTTTAATTATGATTTTACCAACTACTACCTATTGACCTCCATTGAAATAACGCGTACTTTTACATTTTTCTCTATAAATACATTAGTAAATGAAAAACACTGAAATGAGTTTGAAACATCTTGTAATTGATCATACAAAGGAAAGTTGTTCACTTTCATCCAACTTATTACAAAAAATGAATCACCGAAATCCATTGTGTGACACTGTTATCCAAATCAAACTTGAGAAGTAGCTTTAATTCTTTGAATTCTGCATAGTTTTTGTCTAGTTATAAAACTAGAAATCATAATAACTTTTATATACAAACATAATACATTTAACATGAACCGTAAATTAGAATTAGTCTCTCTCTCTCTCTCTCTCTCTCTCTCTCTCTCTCTCTCTCTCTAGATATATATATATATAGTCTATTGATACTAGAAACTATAAAAGTAAAATTATGAAGTTACAAGGATAATTGAATCACATAGTCTCATTATTCATATCTTAATTTTTTTACATGAAAGTCAATGAATCCTTCTTTCTCAGCCTCCTCTTTGTGAAATATCTAAGTTCTTTTTTCATATGTAAAAAATATGGGTCACTCAGTAGTGTTCATTGATTATGTGGTTCACTACTCAATGAAAGCTCATTCTTCATGTGCACCGTAATAAGAAGAATGTGCACTGTAATAATTCTAATTTCCTCTTCTAATGGGTTATTGCTTTAATAGCATTTTAACTGCTTTAATTTCTTCACTAATTTTTGGTAACAAACTCTCAAAACAAAAATTCGACTTCTCAAAAATTTTGCTCTCTAAATCATTAAATACGTTTCAAAATTTTATAGAGTTTCAAGGATGTCTTACAACTTTTAAAATTGTGTACAAACGTGGTGAAGAGAAAACAACAATGAATTTGGCATTTAGAAACTGATTTGCAAGTTCATTTCATATCAATCATCACATGTAAAACAGTTGTGCTCAAAGGTTTAGTAACTAGGTAGTTGTAAATAACTACAAACAATAGAACATTTATAGGTAATTAGAACCATATAATAGTAATTTAGAGGTATCTCTTTCTACAACAATGTTAGCTCAAGTGTGTTTTAGCTCAAGTTCATTGGGAAGTCTATTAGGATAGTTTAATTTCCTCAAAAATGGTTTTCTTTCAATTTTTTTATGAAATTTTATTGTACAAGGATTAATCTCACTCATATCAATTAATCTATATCTTATGAAATTTTAATGTATAAAGATTAACCCCACACATACTAATTAATCTATATGTTATAGTTATTTTTAAAAATTTGAATTAATTAAAATATCATTTAAAGAGACATAAAAAGCTTCCAAAATATAAACCAAAACTTGTTCTACCTTGATTTATCTCTTAGAACAACCTTGATGGTTGTCGGTAACATACTTTCCTTGGTTTTGTTGCTATATGTTCATTTATGTTTCCTTTTTCATTATGTGTAATTCACTTTGCGTCCATATTGGCTTGGAACATGGGTCTTATTATCTTCCTATGAGGTAGAACACACTTAATTGAAGGTTCTTGTAGTTTCCTTTTCAAGTAGTAGTTTTTTTTGAGATATATCTTTTTCATTTATATTTTGTTGGGTGCATGAGATTCAAGCTAATTAGAGTTTTCAAATTGCTTTGTCATTTATTTTTGGTGTTTTAATTTGAATGTTATTGGGTTGCTAATTAGAGTGTCGGAATTGCTTTGTCATCTATTTTTCATGTTTTAATTTTAGTGTTATTGGGTTGACTTGTCCTACCTTGATTTATCTCGTAGAACAACCTTGATGCTTCTTGGCAACATACTTTTCTTGCTTCTGTTGTTATGTGTTCATTTATGTTTCCTTTTTCATTATGTGTAATTCACTTCAACCTTCGCTATTTGCTTGGAACATGGGTCCTATTAGTTTCATAAGATGAGGTAGAATCCACTTAATTGAAGGTTCTTGTACTTTCTCTTTTCAAGTAGTAGTTTCCTTTTAGATACATCGTTTTTATTTTTATTTTGTTGGTTGCATGAGATTGAAGCTAATTAGAGTGTTGGCAATGCTTTGCCATCTATTTTTGGTGTTTTAATTTTAATTTTATTGCGTTGCTAATTAGAGTGTTGCCATTGCTTTGTCATCTATTTTTGGTGTTTTAATTTTAATGTTATTGGGTTAACTTGTTCTACCTTGACGTATCTCGTAGAACTATGGTCCAAATGCTCCAAAACACTTCGAAGAGAAGATCTACGATTATTAGGAGCCCCTACTCGATCAAAATGTCCTATGCTGAGAATATGGGTATATGATGTAGTGCCAAAGAACTAGAAATGATTCACCTATATTAATTCTAGTATTAGATCCCCATCTTCTCATCACATAACATTTTAATCGACAAAATGAAAAATTTGATCAACCAAGAGGAAGCCAATGAAAAAGAAAATGATATCATGGCCATTGAACAACCTTCATGCTTCTTGGCAACATATTTTCCTTGCTTCTGTTGTTATATACTCATTTATGTTTCCTTTTTCATTATGTGTAATTTTTATCTAGGTGGATGTGGTGGCCATCCACCTATCCCACTTGGACCCCCATGAATGTCTCTTTCAGTTTTTTAGTTTCCATAATTGTAGCACAATTTACTATTTTTAGTAGTTTTTCAGGTCGTGAACTTTCGGAGCCATTTTGAGGCCCTAAACAACGTTTTTTGGTAAATATGGGAGCATCTTCCCAAAGTTGTAGTGCTCGGATAGATCTTTCTAACAAGCTATTATACACATCAAACAAAGATTAAGTGCCAAAGTTACGACCCCGGAAAGTTGATGTACCAACTTACCCAAAACGTGGCCCACAATTTGGCGTTTCATCTTCTAGGGTTAGGTTTTGGGATGTTAAGGGTTTTCCATCATTTCTCAACAATAAATAGGCCTTCGAGCCTCATTGTAACTCAATTCAGAGGCATGTAGCCGCCACATCTCTTCTCAAAGATAAGCTACCATTGCCCTCGCTGGTTTATTTCGATTATTGTTTGTAAGCATATTTCAGTATTTTACATTAATGAAATGAAGTATTATTTCCACTGCATCTCTGTGTTTATGGTTATCTCTGTAATTTGTTGTGTTCCTGTTTAAATCCGGATCAATGGTATCAGAGCAGTTTGCTTTTTTTCTCTCTGTTTTTCTTTGCATGTCCCCAATGAGGTCGGGATATAAGGAGTCAGGGCTTGAACTGGTCGAACCTTTGCAAGACCAGCCTTGCAAATCCTGATGACCTCCCATGGCGGATGAGAAGAAAGATGAGGGGGCAGGAGATCCTATCAAAATCTTGCTCGAAGAAGCCCTCGAGTGACAAAGGAATGCGATGATGGACAAATTTGTCCAGATCCTTCAACGACTACCCAGAGGCGATGCATCGGCTTCCAGCAGCTACTCTGGAAATGCCATGCCCTTTAAGGTACAAGTTAATTTTGAAATCCCCATATTCGAGGGTCATATAGATGCAGATGTCGTAGATAAATGGTTAAATCTGTTAAAGGGTTATTTTTCTATTCATGAACTTTCGAGTCGGGAAAAGATTGTTTTTGATCTTCTTAAAGTAGCCCCACACATCAAGGACTGGTGGGAAACTTATTGCGAGCAGAAGGATGGAAGTACTGATTCACTATTTTCAACCGCACCCACTTGGGATTCATGCAGGGATGCCATATAGGAGTAGTACTGCCCTGTCAAAAGCTATGAGGACAAATACATCAAATGGACCACACTATAGTAGGGAAGGGACCAAGATGTGCCGGAGTTCACAAAAATTTTTGATACCCTTCACACACAGTTGGGTATCAAGGACTCTGAGCTGCATTTGGTACTCAAATACTGTGGCTGCCTACATAGATACATCCAGGAAGAGATGGAGTTCCTGAACATCTCCTCGCTCGGCATGGTGTATTGATACGCTATCAAAATCGAGCAAAAGTTCAAATAGAAGAAGCGAGACTTTGGATTTGCAAATCCGAAGACCAAAGGACAAAGCTAAGGTGGGGTGACCCAAGACAACCCGTTGAAGCTACAAGAAAAGAACAACACAACAAAGTCAAAGAAGGACAAGGAAAGTGGTGTGAGTTCCACAAGAGTCCCACTCATAACACAAGTGAGTGTCGAACCAAGCAGTCGCTGGTGGCCGAGTTGAAGGCTTCAGAATCAGATGCATGTTTCGACCCTGCGTCAGAACCAGACAAGGGGAATAGCAAAGGGAAGCAGATCATTGATGCAGACCCCAACGTCACTATTGCCACTGCCAAGATCCAGAAGAATGAGTCCGAAGACCCAGAGGAGGGGGAGTGTCTTTTCCACTCACAGATGTGGGTGAATGGTTCAATACTACAATTCATTGTTGACAGTGGCAACCAAAGGAACCTCATTTCAGTAGAGGTCATGAAGCGGTTGGGCCTACCGAATACACCACACTCGCAGCCGTACAGTATCAGATGGCTTCATGAAGGACGAGGTCTCAAAGTTCGCCAGTAGTGCCACCTTCCCTATAGCATTAAGCCCTTCACAGACGAGGTATTGTGTGATGTTACACCTCTGGATGTTTGTGATGTATTATTAGGCCAGTCGTACTAGTGGAGGTGACATGCTATGTATGATTCAAGGCCTCGCAGTGTCATTATTACTTTGGTTAATTCATTATACATGATACCAGAGGTAGCCTCACCTATCGCCACCTCTTTGATCACTGCCAAGAAAGGTAGCAAGCTTATCTCCTAGACTAGGAAATTCATTTTTTGTCTAGCTCTCTACCAAAGTAAGGAGAAGATCGTCACCACATCCATGACCCCCGTGAAGGGTTCCTCCACGCAGTAGTAGCAACAAAGGGATACGGTCATGACAAAACACAGGAACAACTTCTCCTCACCCATAGGGGTACCACACAAGCTTCAGGTGGGCAACAAAGTATAGTTTCATCTGCAGAAAGAACACCTTACAAGAGCACATTAGAAACTTCGACCACACTAACATGGCACTTACACCATTACCAAGGCCGCGGGAAATAATGCTTTGGAGCACAAAATTCCTCCATTCCTTCACCTGCACCAAGTGTTCAATGTGTACCGCCCTCGTCCATGCTTCCCACCATTACTGGACACATCCGAGATTGCAGAACAGCTCACCAGGGACCAAGTTTAGCAAATGGAGGAACTCAACGCAATGGGGATCATTACTTCCTAAGGGGGGATGTCACACAGAATGAGTCGAGGTTGCAGACAAGATCGACCTTCCTAGTATCTAAAGATATCTAGTGACAAGCAAGCCAATCAAATATGCAATTAAAAACAAAGACAAACAAGTGTTTTAGGCCTACCTTGGGTCCAATGCAAGTTTGTGGAAGCCTCGCTCCCTTGCTCCAAATGAGCTTCCTTGAAGTGTAGTCTGCAAACACAAACAAGCAAACAAATTAAATAGCACCTGAAAAGCCAATATCATAAAGCACATTCATCATAATGATCAATGAGATTATGAAACAAACCACATAAGACAATTTGTTGAGAAAAATGAATCTGATTGTATTAATTCAAATGAAGAAGAACTTTACAACCTGTGCCTTGATGCTGTACAAGCTCCTCCTAGGGTCTGACAAGAAGTCTCCTCTACTTTGACAAGCTTCACTCACTTCCTAATGAAACCAAAAGGTATGTGATCTCTCCTCTCAAGTTTAACTAGGAAGTCCCAATTCCATCAGCATTTACCCTCAAAATTTCCAGCTTCTAACCTCTCCAGCAACTGACCCAATGCCTTAATTTATAGTGCAATGGAGGGAAGTTAGTAGGTCCTCCTTCAAAGGGATAAAGCCCTCCTTCAATGGGATAG